>SEYY01004880.1:2500-56539 GCA_009176605.1 Armadillidium nasatum | reverse complement strand
TATATATATATATATATATATATATATATAATATATATATATATAATATTATATATATTTAGACTAGTCAATTACTAGAATGTGAAGTATTCATTCTGCACTATTAGCTTATTCAGATGTAAATGAGTACAGCCTAAGAGAGTCATAATTATCTTTCAGAGCCCCCGCGACCTCAAGTACTCAACATTAGAGTTTCATAATTACAAATTTTTATTTTTTTAAAATTTTTTTATTTATATTCCCCACCTGTTAACTTAAACTAACTACTGAAAACCAAATCATAAATTCTTTCTCGAAAAAGATCTCTGACCTACCTATAGCTGACCGAGGAAAGGGCAAGTTTTGTTTTCCGCTCCAAGACTTCGGTACACCTTCCTTTGTTGTGGGGCCCCCCCAGCCAGCCTCAGCAGGCCAAAGATCCCCTACTCACTACAAAATAACCAAGGTACACCCTGGGATGGGTTCAGTGCGGGCGGAAGTAACCCGCAGGATACTTAGGCCCCTACCACAAAGACCTGGAAACGTATCCCCAGTTCCCAGCAGCTTGCTTGAAGAAGCGTAAGGTGCGGATAGAGCCTTCCAAGTTCTTCCTCCTTACCAGCCAACAAATAGACCTCTTCACCACTCCATCTCGGCTTCCTGCTCACGTTCTCATTCCGCACCTCCTCTTCAACAATCTGCCTGTGTGCATGATGACGGTGCACTCCGAGCCCCTTGCGCGTGGTAAATTGCCGCTCGCAATTGGGACATCTGAACTCTGCCATTCTTTCCAGATCTCGCTCACAGAGCAAGCCCTCAGAAAGATTAACTTTTCTTACGAGGGGGATGTTATGTGAGGAGTAGAAAAGTTACTCTGTGATTGGTGACCTAATATTTAGCACCTTAAGCTTTGGATCCTCCCAAGTTGCAAGGTCTTAGGCTTAACCTTACAACGTAGAAGGGCACAAAGAGTAAGGAGTTTCCAGCGGGACCACGAGGAGGAATTTAGGCCGTAACTGTGAGTTAAGCTTTAAATAATTTATAAATTGGCAAAACTATACTCTTCAGAATCAATTTTTTTAATATATACGAAATGGAAACGCGATTTTAAAAAAAATTTAACTACTATTTAAACAAATGATTTTTAATTTAATGAATTTATTGCTAATGTTAAAAGTATCAATTAGTTTCAAGTTTCACATTCTCCATTCGAACTTTATATATATATTATATATATATATATATATATATATAATAATATTATATATATATATATATATATTATATTATATATATAAAATATACAATCGAGACTAGTCAAGCTGTAAGAATGTGAAGTATTCATTCTGCACTTAGCTTATTCAGATGTAAATGAGTATAGTAGAGAGTCATAATTATCTTTCAGAGCCCCCGCGACCTCAAGTACTCAACATTAGAGTTTCAGAGCTGGCGTCGTAGGCGCCAGGAGGTGTTCTCATCATCGCGGAGAGTCTAATTTTTTTTTTCTTTTCCCACCAAAACCATCACCAACTCAGTGTATATTATTTATACACTTTCCAATGATAATCTTCACAAGTGGGTGTATACCCCCACCCGAACTCAAGAGGGTAGGGTAGTTTCAAAGGCATAAAAACCTGATGGGAGGAAAAGCCCAAATACTTGTGTGTGTTGAAGACACACACATTTTGCTGAAGGCACTTAAAGTTTGTTAGTCAAGTGATGCACATAATGAAGATAAATGTTATAACAAAATTAATGAGCAAAATAAAATAAACAAATAGATAAATTATTTAAAATAAACGGACCAGATAGTTTGGTCAGAGGCATTTGGATAACTTGTTTGAGGGTTAGTAAAAGGTAAATATTTATAAATATAAGATGATGTTATAACATAAAATTTATAAGTAAATATAATGAATAAATAGATAAATAGTTAATAAGATAAAGTAATTTTGTTTGCGTTTCCAGTTTATAGTAACTCCCTCCCCCGAACTCAAGGATGGCAGATAACCACCCACCATAAACGTCAAATGCTTATATACACTAACACCGCGGGTGGGTGCGTGGTGGGCAGGAGTCTTCGCCAGAAGACTCCAACCCCTTTCCGCCTTCATGGACGATTGGCCTACTTCAGCTCCACCGGCCGGATGCCGCGCGGAAGAACCGGAGGGCCACCACTGACCCCTCCAGATTACGGACTTCCATTAAAGCAATCGCTGGTGTTAATCGAAAGCGCAAAGGAATCTATGACTGAGGGGCGATAAATCACCCCTCCAGTTCATAATGAGCGGAACATTCAAAAGTGGATGCTTGAGATCGTGTTAGCACCTGCTTGAGATCGTGTTAGCACCCACCGCCTAATCCGGGATGTCAATATCTTACTTTAAGATTAAATACTGCATTCAATCTTGCAGCATTGGAGTCGGCGCAGATAGACGTATCTATGAGGAGCGACATATCATTTCTCCAGGCTACCAAGTCCGGGCGTCTAATCCCTGCCGGAGTAGGGATCGTAGGCTCCGACAGGGTCACCCAGAAGATACGAACGTATCAGCACCAACTTTTGCTGTAGTTTTAGGCATCATCGCGAGAGTCAATTCTCTCAGAGCCCCACAACCTCAATGGACTCAAGTGAGCCTAGGAGCTGGCACAGACATTAGTGCCAGGTGGTGTTTCATCATTGTGAAAGCCCTCTGCGCTCGTTTTTTCTAATTAGTACGTTAGGGCTCCCCACCCCAACGCCCCCGCCGTTCTACGCACCAACTGGTCGTAAAGCTGGAGGCATCTTTTCTTTGAGGCGGGAACTGACTGCGGGACTTCCAAGCCTGGCGAATTGTTGTTCGGCCGGGGGGATGAACGCGCACCCCGCCCCGCAGCCAGAGTCACCCCCTACTTAGGCCGAGCTTTGACCCATCATTGGTACGGTGGTGGGTCTACCCCACGACCGTGAGAGTACGGAGACTATCTGATTTCCCCGAGTCTGTGAGACTCTAGGACAATCGGCGCCGATCTAAACCAGATGTTACCTACGGACGCCCCACACATCGACCGATGGAAAATACCTGGCACACCGGACGGAAGCTACCCCGTCCGCGCCAGAATCCGCGGTCGAGACGCACAAGCACGGTCGCAGCTAAGATCTATTGAAGTCGTGAGACGGGTGCCGGCCCGTCGGAATCCTCAAGCTGGCCCAACGGCGCAAGGAGTTCCGGCTCTTTGGAACCAGCGGACCCGACAGCGCAAGCCCCGTCCGGATGCGCAACATTTATCCGCACATAGTTCGGGAACTAGAGGCGTCCCTTCTGCCACCGACCACCGACGATCCCGATTCAGAGCAACAGCTAAACAATTCCAGAGGCCGAGCGGTCCCCCCCACCTGGTCCATGGAGGGGGACGCCCACGCACCCATGTGTTGAACATTGCACCTCCCAACCAACGCCCCCGAAGCCAGACACAGTGTTCTTCCCGCGCCTGACAGGCAGGTTCCCCCCGAAAGCACCTGGGGACTCTTAACACTTTCCTGTCTGTCCGGACTCCCCAGGATACCAGCATTAAAAGTCGCGGGGGAGCGCGAGCGACCCCCCGCCGCGTTCACTAGCCAAGGCCAATGAAGGCTCCGCTCATGGGGGGCGTGACTCAGCACCACGCCCCCGAGACTTTCCCCCTGGTTCCGCCGGACAGCCAACTCACTACCATCAGCCCCGCGAGGACCAAAACCTAGAGACGTCAGAAGATCGGTACGCCCCCCACTAGGTACGCAAGCCCCCCCCAATCACTTACAAGCGAGGAGAACTTCAACCCCAGACCAGCCGCGGCCACCCTGGTCGTTCACGCCAGAAGCCAAATGGCTTCGAGAGCATCCTCCAGTCCGTCCCTCTGTACTTCATTAACCGACAAGTTGCCTTCGCAGTCCTCTCCTCAATCTGCTTCGGGCTATGGCAAGAGAACCTTGCATAGCCTTTACTATCATGATCCCTTGTTGGTAGGAACCCAAATTCAGTTTCCGCATGGTGTGAGAGCTATCAGCGGCTAGATAACCCCGCCACGAGATAGTCAACGACCCCACCTCGGCTCGTAGGTCTGGGCGAGGACTCGTGCTCTGCCGCCATCTCTCGACCCACTCCAGAACAGGCGGCGTATTGTAGTACGCCACCTTTCGTTCGTGAGCCGCCTTCAGGCTGGTGATTGCGGAGTCGGCGACAATCTGGACATCAACCACACGAGTACTCCCGTTCCTGGTCTCAATGACCAGGTCAGGTTTCCTCATGCCTGCGGGTGTGGGAATCGCGGGCTCCACAGCTACTCAGCTGTGAAGCCACGTAATTCACCAGTTTGTCGTGTCTTGCGACCCGCAGATGTTGGCCCTCGGGACAACCTTGGAGCCAGTGTCCAAGACTGTCGCCGACTCTACATCCTACAGAACAGGGAGGCGTTCCCCTCCCTCAAAACTTCCTCTCTCCCGTGGCGAGCAGGTTGCCCCTCAGCTTCAAGGCGTCGATGAAGTCCCTGCCGTTGAAGAGAGTAGTACAGCCCCTCAGCCATTCATGGGAGTTAGTTGAGGCCTCTGCGACACCAGCTAATCCCCTCCCGTCACGGGACGAGTAGAGTAGTCGCCGGTGAAGATCTAATTCGCCCAACTCCCCACCAATACGTTCCCCTTTCACTCGCCATCGAGCCGCCTTTTGCGATTCTTTTTGAAAGAACTCAAGAGTCCGTGACCGATCTGAGAACATCGTCGGGTTGGTCAGCCAATTTGTCGAGTCTTTTGGATCTTAATACAGGCACCCGTGTAGAGATCCTAGGTATGCCCATGCCGCCGTCTTTGATTGGTGAGTGAAAGAACCCCAGGGATACATCCTTCGGCAGATGTAAAATCTGTCTAATGAAGTCCCGTGAAGTCTGGTCGAGCTTCTCCAACTGACCGGCTGTGATCCCAAAAGAGAACACAAGCTCATGCCAGAGGGAGGGGATAAGCTTTTCCCTAATGATCCATAGCTTTTGTTGAGGACTTAGGGAACCGTTTTTGACCCTCATCAATTTTCTGGCGAAGTTTGCGTGAACTGCCGCAAACCCCTGCTTGAGCAGAAGATACGAACGTATCAGCACCAACTTTTGCTGTGGTTTTAGGCATTCATCGCGAGAGTCATAATTTTTTTATTTATTTTTTTTTTTATTTTTTTTTTTTATTATATTCCCACCTATACCTAAACCAATTACTCGGGAGTATAAGTACTCCCTAACCCCAATCTTCACCGGCCGGTGACTACCTAACTTCGAATCAATTGCAGATGAAAGATCCCAACCCACTATACTATCATCTTAGTTAAAACCCACCCAAATTTATTATAAGTTATTTTATGAATTTTATAATATAAACATATAAGAACATGTAATGAAAAATAAATAGATAAGTTTATAACATAAATAATAATAGTAAGTTATTATAACAAAATTATAATATAAACATATATGAACATGTAGATAATAACAGCCTGACTTCAAGTTCAGGATCACAACTTCCTGCAGCTCAGCTACAGTGAAGAAGACGCAGATCCTCAATATCCACCAGATGACATCCATGTGAAGAAGGGATCCCAAAAGCAAGACTCAAGAAGACCGGTATAAAGACAGAATCACCGACCTTAAACGTCAATCTGTTATTTTACATATCTACTCCAGGGGTGGGTGCCTGGAGGGCGGGAGTCCTCGCCAGAGGAACCCCAACCCCCGTCCGCTATGAAGCAGATGACGGCTCCGCCTCACCCCCAGTTCCCCGCCGCCGCTTGATGAAATCTAAGGGTTTTAGCAGACCCTTCTAAGTTTCGCACTTCCATAAGTTTAATCCACCGCAGAGGGAGACCCAACAGTCTATACATAGCATGACTGCGAGGGGCCAAATCACCCCTCCAGTTCATTACTAAAACCCCCACCTCAACCGAAGTCGCTTCAGTGTTTTGGCAGACCCATTGTTTGATGTCGTCATTATCATAGTATCTTTTCTTCATCTCAAAGACAACACTCAAAACCGCCGCGTTTGCGTCAGCGCAAATCGTGGTATCGTGAGGTCCGGTCGAGCTTCTCCAACTGACCGGCTGTGATCCCAAAAGAGAACACAAGCTCATGCCAGAGGGAGGGGATAAGCTTTTCCCTAATGATCCATAGCTTTTGTTGAGGACTTAGGGGACCGTTTTTGACCCTCATCAATTTTCTGGCGAAGTTTGCGTGAACTGCCGCAAACCCCTGCTTGAGCAGAAGATACGAACGTATCAGCACCAACTTTTGCTGTGGTTTTAGGCATCATCGCGAGAGAGTCATAATTTTATTTTATTTTATTTTATTTTTTTTATTTTTTTTTTTTTAAATATTCCCCACCTACCACAACCTAACTCGAGTGTAAACCTACACTCTATACCCCAATCTTCACCGGCCGGTGACTACCTACTTCCGAGTTAGAGTTCTGCAGCCAATCCCACCCACTAACCTACTCTAAGTTTCATTTTATGAATAACCCTCCCATACTTAAGACTATTACAGGTTTTCAAATTGATTAACTTTTATTTTTATAATATATTAAAGGTAAAGATATGAATTTAATAAGATAAAAAAAAAAAAAAAAAAAAAAAAAAAAAAAAAAAAAAAAAAAAAAAAAAAAAAATAAATAATATAATAATTATTTACATAGCTCAGCTATGATCCGCTAACTACCGTTTAGCGGAAGATTTATGTATTATAATAAGTCGATATTTAAAGGCTGTGCGCGAGATCGTTTCGCCACCGAAACAACAACTCTAGGACATCGGTATAACAATCACCAGCCTTAAACGTCAATCAGTTTTGTACAAGCTACTCCAAAGGTGGGTGCTTGGAGGGCGGGAGTCCTCGCCAGAGGAACCCCAACCCCTGTCCGCTTAAAGCAAATGACGGATTAGCCCTGTCCCCAATTCCCCGCAGCAGCAGTGTGAAATCTGAGAGTTTTGGCCGACCCTTCAAGATTCCGCACCTCCACAAGCTTGATCCAGCGTAACGGGAGCCCCAGAGCTCTTAACATAGTATGACTGCGAGGGGCTAAATCACCCCTCCAGTTCATCACCAGAGCACCTACCTCAACTGAAGTTCCTATTGTATTATGAAGCACCCAGTTCTTGATATCATCGTTATCATAATACCGTTTTTTCAAGTCATATACCGCACTCATCGCCGCGGCGTGAGCGTCCGCACATATTGTTGTATCAATCACTCAGGATCTGGTCCCCTTACAGGCAACCAGATCCGGGCGGCGCACCCCTGCCTGCGTTGGTATAGTGGGCTCTAATATGGTGTTATAGCCCGCACCCTCTAGAGCAGACCGCAGGACATTGTTCACCGCGTTATGCCTATCTACTCTAAGACGCGAGGTGTGCGGGCACTCCTGAAGGATATGTCCCAGAGTCTCTATCCGAGGGCACCCGAGGTCACAGAGGATATCCTCCATAACTCTCGGCCGCCCCCTGGCTCGTCTCTCCCTAGTGTTAATGATCCCAAGCCTAATTTTTACGCACTGGACATAAGAGGCGCCCCTCAAAAGCAAGGAACCATCCGAGATCCAGGAGTGGCAGCCAGGCTGCTGCCTAGACTCCGCCAGCCCCAGGCCGTCACAGAACTCTGACACCAGTTGTCTGCGCCGACAGCCAGAGGCTGGGGGGGAGATTGAATCCCCCACCACTTCCCAGATCCCGCCCCTCTCAGTCAGTTTCTGTTTTAGGTTGGTTTGGAGAGACCGAACCATGGACTCCAACTCCGGGAGCCCCAGCCCCCCATGTCCTGGATGTTGGTGGAACATGGGAACCGGGGTATCCTCAGGCAAATGCAAGATCTTTCTTATTGCTGCTCGGGTAGCGCAATCGAGACTCCTTAGGAGTCCGTTCGTCATCTTTCGATGCGCCACCGAGTAGTAGAACCCTGGCAGTAGGTACGCTTTTACTAACAACAATTTCTGTTGCGGCTTTAAGCAGGCGCTCGAGACTTTCCTGAGAGAGTCCCGCAGCCGCCCACCAATCCATTTTGAGGAGCGTTTTAGAGTCATTTCAATACCTAAGTATTTATAAGTCTCATCCCAATTCAGGACCGCAAGTTCTTGGTCATCAATCCTGAATGGGATATTATCGGCTACAATCTTCTTTGCACGACCCAACCATTTGAGGCCCGCAGTCGAGCACTTCCTAATACCTAGGGTCAAACCTACAGCCGCGGCTCTACGGACAAAGCCATCGAGCATGCAGGAGAGGCCCATCCTCGTCGAAGCAAACAGAGCGATGTCATCAGCGTAAGCGAGCGCATTGACCTCACGATCCCCCACCTTGACTCCGATGTCGTTCGGGGTGTCGGCCAGAATATAATCAATGATAATGTTAAAAAGATGCGGAGAGAGGGGGTCTCCTTGGAGAACACCCCTCCCCTGATCAAACCAGCCGTCCCCTAGAGTCAATCTGGTATGCGTATACACCATACGTATATATGCCACCAGTTTTGGGGGCAGACCCATATCTGAGAGCAGGCCAATGAGGACTCGATGGCTCACACTATCAAAGGCCTTTTTGAAGTCAAGTAGAACAACGTAAGTCGAAGATTTGTTGGCTCTAGCCGACCCCAAAATGTAATTCATAAGCCAGATGTTTTCACTAGTTCCTCTGCCTTCGACGAAGCCAGCTTGAAATGCATGGTGCTCGACCACTGATAGCCTCTTTGCTAGTATGCGATGCAGGACCCTGACCACCAAGGGGAGAATACAGATTGGTCGGTAATCACCGAACAGCACCGGGTTGTTCTTCTTGGGGATCAACGAGATCCGCCCTCTGTAAATGGCTTGGGGCGCCCACTCGAGTATCCCATTCACCACCGTCAGAAGGTCATCCCTATTTAAAGTTAGTAAGTCATTGAGGGACATCCCGTCCAACCCCCGTGCCGTACTTGCTTTCGTTTGTTTTAAGTGCAGCGTCCAATTCCGCGTGAGAGATAACTGCGTCCAGGCCCCGAAACCGATCCAGTATCTTTTCTTCATCTCAAAGACAGCACTCAAAACCGCCGCGTTTGCGTCAGCGCAAATCGTGGTATCGTGAGGTCCGGTCGAGCTTCTCCAACTGACCGGCTGTGATCTCAAAAGAGAACACAAGCTCATGCCAGAGGGAGGGGATAAGCTTTTCCCTAATGATCCATAGCTTTTGTTGACTTAGGGGACCGTTTTTGACCCTCATCAATTTTCTGGCGAAGTTTGCGTGAACTGCCGCAAACCCCTGCTTGAGCAGAAGATACGAACGTATCAGCACCAACTTTTGCTGTGGTTTTAGGCATCATCGCGAGAGAGTCATAATTACTTTTTTTGTATTTTTGTATTAAAAATTCCCCGCCTTCTACCTACTTAACACCTTCACCATTATGATTGTACTTTATCACCTACAGTCATTAAAAGAATTAATCTTCACCGGTGACGGAATACCGAGCCCCGAACAGCCGGAAAACATGACGACGCACTCACTAGGAGAGGACATTAAATAGATGATAGTCATGAAGACCTGGCACCCTAGCTCGAACTATTAATTTGTAACAGTCGTCTGACTATAACTTTAATGTACATAATGCCTATGAATTTAATAATATAAAAAGATGAGTATATATACTGAATAATAAATGAATAAATAAATTAATAAAATAAATAAGCCATATAAATTGGCTGTTTGCCTGTATAATATGTAATGAGTGGATGTACATAATTCTGATAATCTCAATAATATAAAAATAATAAGTAAATATAATAATAAAATAAATAAATAAAATATTTAATAAAATAAATAAGCCAATATAGTTTGGCAAAAGGTAGAGCCCGCACCAAGCCCAATCGTTTACCAACGGCAATCTCCGCCGCTCAAGGAGCTAGGGTAAACCGACCCCTTAAACGTCCACTATGTACAAAATAATTTAACATCACGGGCGGGTTTCGTGATGGGCGAGAGTCTTCCATCAGAAGGCTCCCGACCCCTGTCCGCTAATTAAAGCAGACGGCTGAGTTATCTCCAGCGGCCGGAGGCTGCACGGAAGAATCTAATTATTCTTGCGGAGCCCTCCAGGTTCCGAAACCTCCAAGATCTTAATGGAGGAAGAGACTCCCAGCGCTCTCAGCATGGTTAGAGATCTGGAACACAGATCTCCTCGCCAATTCATCACCAGCGCGGCGAAATTCACCGATTGAAGGCCCGAAGTAGCCCGCACCCACGCTCTGATGTCCGGTGTGTCATAATATACACACTTCCGATGGTACACCGCGCTCATATTTGCTCCATATCCGTCCGCTGACACCGTGGTGTCAATCACCCACGCCAACTCGCCTTTCCAAAGCCACCAGGTCCGGTCGACGAATACCCGCCTCCGTGGGTATCGTCGGTTCCGTCACCGTATTATAACCTTTCCTCACCAGAGCAGCTCTGAGGGCGTCATTAATATTATTGTGTCTCGCCACTCTAAGACCGGCTACCGCCGGGCATTCCTGCAGAATGTGGCCCAAGGACTCAATCCTTGGGCAGCCGAGATCGCATAGCTTATCCTGCAGGATATGAGGTCTCCCCCTGACCGCACGCTCTCTGGTGTTTATGACACCTAGTCTGACTTAATAGCTTCAACATACGTCGAACCGCTCATCAACTGAGAGCCGTCCCTGATCCAGGAGTGGCAACCGGGCTGCCGGCGGGACTCGCCCAGCCCCAGGCCATCACAGAACTCTGACACCAGAGTCCTGCGAGGTCGGCCCGAGACCGGAGCCTGTATGCCCCGCGCGACATGTTCCCAGACGCCACCCCTGGCCAGCAATCTTAAACGCAACTTTTCTCTAAGGTCTGGAATCACAACCTCCAGCTCGGGGACCCCCAGCCCTCCATCTCCTGGATGGTGGTGGAACATGGGGACCGGGGTATCCCCGGGCAAGTGCAAAATCTTCCTAACGGCAGCTCGAATCGCCCTGTCCATTCCCCTCAGGGCCCCGTTAGACACCTTCTGATGCAGAAGGGCGTAGTAACTTTTGGGGAGTAAGTAGGCCCTCAGCAGCATCATCTTTTGTTGGGGTTTGAGATACGCTGCCGAGAGCTTCCTAAGATCTTCAACCATTCTCGCCCCGGCCCACTTGGTAGTTCCTCCCAGACTAAACTCTGCTCCCAGATATTTACAAATGCCTCTCCATGATAATGAGGGAACTCTTTCTCCCTGAACCTCAAAAGGGGAAACGTCCCCGATTATTTTCTTCTCCTTACCCAGCCATCTTAGACCAGATGTAATACATTTTTGGATTCCCAAAGTTAGTCCAATTCGGGCAGCTCTCTGGACAAACCTGTTAAGCGAATCATTCAAACCCTCGCGAGATGACGCCAAGAGAACGACATCATCCGCGTAAGCCAAAGCCCCGATCCTCTCACCCCCGAACTCTACCCCGATGTTTCCATTCAGACCTTTCAGCACATAGTCTATTGCTATGTTAAACAGGAGAGGTGAGAGCGGGTCCCCCTGAAGGACCCCTCTCCCCTGCGCAAACCAGCCATCCCCAACGGTCAACCTAGTAGATATATACACAGATTGTATATATCCCACAACCGCCGGGGAAATTCCCATATCATAAAGGAGACCCATAAGAGTCGGGTGAGATACCGAATCGAAGGCCTTCTGAAAGTCCAGCAGGGCCAGATATGTAGACGTTTTTCTGGGCCCCGCCGAACTCATCAGATCCCTCAAAAGGCAGATGTTCTCAGAAGTGCTTTTTCCAGCACAGAAACCAGCCTGGAAGTTATTATGCCTGATTACCGATAGTCTGGCACTCAGGACTCTATGAAGAATCCTGATAATCAACGGCATCATCGCGAGAGAGTCATAATTACTAATTAAGCTAGTGGTGGATGGTGCCGCATATGACTCCTTACTACCTCTAACAATCGTACTGTTGGACGTTCTACTTCCTTCTAATAAATTGGAAATACTAAATCATTAAACCAAAGTATATATATATATATATATATATATATATATATATATATATATATATATATAATATATAATATATATATATATATATATATATATATATATATATATATATATATATATATATAGAAAAACTGATACGGTATAGGAAACTTACTTGTTACTATGTTAATATAATAAATTATACTGAGTAGAAACTAGGATTAGGGTTTAATGTTGGTCAGTTGGTTGTAAGTTTTGGGGTTTTATGGAACCTGATTGCCTTGGTTGAGCCCTCAAGGTTCCGTATTTCCATCAACTTGACGTGACGGAAGGGGACACTCAAGGTTCTTAATGACAAACTTCGGGAGGACAAATTCCCTCTTCAGTTCATCACGAGAGCTTCCTTTGTTCTTGCAACCCAGGATCTTATGTCCTGAACATCATATCTTACCTTCAGATCATAGACCGCTCCCAGGGCGCAGCCTTGAGCATCCGCGCTTATCGTTGTCAATTACCAAAGCCTGGCCAGCTTTTGATTTCTGGCCGGCTACGGATGATTAACAGGTACGCAGCTGATTAGAATCAACTGCGTCGTAGAGGTGTCCGACTCTCGCTTGTTCGTATTTTCCCAAGGTGTAGCGTTTTATTCTGATTTCGCGTAATTCAACACTTGAGAGCGACGTCGCACGGAAGCTGTGACAAAACTCCCTGCAACTCCTCTGTTGGAACCAACCAGTTATAGTTACTATGAATATCAAGCACGTTCTGCAAAATCTGACGAAATTGCAGAATATAAATGAGTGTCATAGTTACTCCCGCCTAAGAGAGTCAATTTTTTTTATTATACTTCCCTGTCTATCCTTAAACCTATCTATGAAAACCAAACTAAAACACACTTGTTAAGAACGAAGATAGATCACACGACCTACAGCTGCTGAGTGGTTAGGGCAAGACGCAAGTGACTCCATTTTACTTCGAACTTAATACAAGTTTGGGGGCCCCCCACTCAACAACCCAAGTCATGTAACCTCTCTTCAAAATGCCTACGGAACTAAAGACATCACTGGCAGGTAGGTGATGGGCGGAAAGTAACTATCGAGAAACCCCAGCCCCTTCACGGAAAAGCAATCCTGAAATGGCTGGTCTAACCCCAGTGCCCCGCCGCCTGCTTGAAAAACCTAACTATCCTAACCGAATATTCAAGTGATCTTACCTCCATCAGTTTAATGGTATCCAGCAACCCCAGACGCGCTAGCAACTTTTGTGAGCGGCGACATAGGTCACCCCTCCAATTCATCACCAGCGCGTCCGTTGCTACTGCACCAGTACCTGATTGCCTCCTAACCCAGGTGTTTAATATCTTCATTCCTGTAGTAATCGACCTTTCTTTGAAACATCCTCCATTCTAGCAGCGTGAGCATCCGCGCAGATGGTGGTGTCGATAACATGTGCAGAATCGGCTTTCCAGCACACTATATCCGGACGTCGGATGCCCGCCGCTGTAGCGATGGTAGGCTCTAGAATGGAGGTGTATCCCTTTTTCTCCAGTGCGGTCTTCAACAGTAAGTTGACTTGGTCATGTTTCTCATTTCTGAGATGGGCGGTATGGGGGCATTCTTGCAAGATGTGTCCTAAAGTTTCGATTTTTCTACAGCCCAAATCGCAAGTCAGATTTACCATCTGCTGCGCCCTATTACCTCTCGAAGACCTTTCCTTTGTAGCAACCAGCCCGTGCCTGATCTTACGGCTTCTATAAATGTTGACCCTGACATCAGTCTAGAACCGTCAGACAACCATTTATAGCAGGCTAGATGCTTAGATGCTTCTCCGAAACCTTTCCCATCGCAGAAATCAGTTACTTTAACACTCCTAACTCTATTAGAATGCGGGATTTTGATCGCATTTCCTACTTCATTCCAAAACCCTCCTCTAGCTTCCATTCTGCTCTTAAAACCGGCTTAAAGTGCTGGTACAACTTTTTCCAGTTCGGGCACAGCCAGACCCCCATCACTGGGATGTTCATGGAACATGGGTGTAGGAGTGTCGTGTGGACGATGTAAAATCCTACGGACCGTACTCCTTATACACTTATCCATGCTCCTGAGGGTCATGACTGTAACCCACTGGTGAACCAGTTGATAGTATTATTT
The DNA here is from genome assembly GCA_009176605.1 of Armadillidium nasatum. NCBI lineage: Eukaryota > Metazoa > Arthropoda > Malacostraca > Isopoda > Armadillidiidae > Armadillidium > Armadillidium nasatum. The sequence continues at coordinate 42,434 of SEYY01004880.1, read as the reverse complement.
AGGTAGAAGATATTTCTTAATTAGAAACATCTTTTGTTGAGGTTTAAGAGCTGCACCAGGTACTTTTTGAAGAGAATCTCAATTATCCACCAAGTAGGACCTTTGCTTCCAATCTTCACACCAAGTATTTATAAATATCATCACCTTTGACCACAGGGATCTCCAAGATATTGATTGAGAAACTTCTGTGATCACCTATTACCTTCGCTTTGCCGATCCACTCTAATCCAAGTATCGCGCACTTTCCAATACCTAATGTCAAACCGAGACTTGCCGCCCTTTCCACAAGCTTATCCAAGTTAGCTTGTAAGCCTAATCTAGAAGAAGCCATAAATACTAAATCATCGGCATAGACGAGTGTGTTAATTAATTTACCATGCAAAGATACCCCGAGGTTTTTGTTAAGGCCTGCCACGATGTAATCGATTAATAAGTTAAACAAGGTAGGATAAAGTGGGTCCCCTTGAACCCCCCTACCCTGCCTAAACCAGTCCGAACTTAAGGTTAATTTTACCCTTCCATACGTTCTTTAAATAATTAAGAACTCTGGGTGGGAGGCCAATGTCCTCTAATAATCCCATCATCACTTCATGATTAACGGAATCAAACGCTTTTCGGAAGTCCAGGAGTGCTAATTACTTATTAGTTATTGGTCCCTCTGATATTAACAGGTACGTAGCTGACTAGGAGAATCAACTGCGTCGTAGAGGTGTCCGACTCTCGCTTGTGCGTGTTTTCCCAAGGTGTAGCTTTTATTCTTGATTTCGCGTAATTCAACACGAGAGCGACGTCGCACGGAAGCTGTGACCAAACTCCCTGCAAGACCCCCCTCCCCTGTTGGAACCAACCAGTTATAATTACTATGAATATCAAGTACGTTCTGCAAAATCTGACGAAATTGCAGAATATAAATGAGTGTCATAGTTACTCCCGCCTAAGAGAGTCATAATTACATATCGTTCAGAGCCCCCGCGACCTCAAGTACTCAACATTAGAGTTTCAGAGCTGACGCCTCGTAGACGTCAGGGGATGTTCTCATCATCGCGACAGCCCTATGCGCTCGCTTTAAGCCACTACATTGGAGGCTCCCCACCCCAATGCCCCAGCCGTTCTACGGCCAAAGGGTCGTAAGCATGAGGCTTCCTTGAGGCGGGAACTGATTGCGGGACTTCCAGGCCTGGCGATTTCGTGTTCGGCCGGGGGGTGTAGAAGCACCCCGCCCCACAACCAGAGTCACCCCCCTATTTTGGCCGAGCTTAGACCCGATCGTTGGCGTGGGTCAACCCCACGACCGAGGGCTACGGAGACTAATCTGATTTCCCCCAGATCTGTGAGACCCGAGTGACAATCTGCGCCGTTTATACCATCAACCAGATGTTAAATCCAGCACACCGGACGGACAGAGCCAGTCCGCGCCAGACCCCGCGGTTGCGATACACAGCTCACGATCTCGACTAGGTTAAGATGTAAATAAAGAAGACGACGGAAGCCGGCCCGTCGGAATCTAAGGCGCGTTAGGAGGGTCCCAGACTCTTATGGTTCCCTCCCTCAGACACCCAAGACCCGACAGCGCAAGCTCCGCCAACATGAGAGCTGTACCTTCACGGCGAGGGACAGCACACCGAAGCGAGTGGCCCATCGGGGGCTGCACCCAGACTCTTATGGGCCCCGACCTCTCCGGAAACCATCGCCCAGCAATGCATACCCCCATTTGCGGGAGTACCCCACTTATCCACGAAGAGTTCAGGTGAGAGGAGAGCTTCCACCACCACCAGAGGTCATCACTAATCCAGAGGGCGGCAGCAAACAACTCCTAACGCAGGGGAGAAACCTAGAACCCGGGATGCAGAGCCAACCGACCAAAGCACCAAAAACAGGAGCATTGAGCCGCACGCCCAACACCCCCGAAGCCGGGTGCAGAGTACTTCCTCACACCCGACAGGCAGGTTTCCCCCCGAAAGCACCCAGGAGGTTATAAACAACACACTAACGTCCGCCCAGGCTCCCCAGGATACCAGCCCAGACCTGCGACAGCGCAGAGTTTCGTTCCGCACTGCCGAGGTCCTCAAACTCGCCGCCAGCAAATCATGCTCCTGCTAAGGGGAGGTGCCAATGAGGCACAACCCCAAGACTTTCCCCCTGGTTCCCCCGAGCGGACCGTTCCGCAAAAGCCAACCCCGAGATGCCCCCGCCAGGACCAAAAACCTAGGGGCCCCGAACGGTTGGCCCACCCCGGATTTGGTACCACAGCCGACCAACCTACATCCCCCGGGGAGAAACCCCCCCGCGAAGGCCAACACTCAGCCACTCTTCGGACGCTCAGACCCTCCAGTAACAGCTTCGGACAGACCCTTATCAACCCTCCTTCGACGCTTCACTAACCGGCTTGCCACCTCGGCAATCCCCGCCTCAACCTGCTTCGGACTATGGCAAGAGAACCTTGCATAGCCTTTACTATAATGATTCCCTGTTGGTAGGAATTCAAACCCAGTCTACGCATGGTAAGCGAACTATTAGCGGCTAGATAACCCCGCCACGAGATTATGGACCCAATCTCGGCTCGTATGTCTGGTCGGGGCATTGTGCCCTGCCGCCATCGTTCGACCCATTCCAGAACAGGCGGCGTATTATAGTACGTCACCTTACGTTCATGGGCCGCTCTTAGACTAGTGACGTTAGAGTCGGAGACAATCTGGACGTTTACCACATGAGTAGTCCCTTCTCTGGTCTCAATGACCAGGTCCGGTTTCCTCATGCCTGCGGGGGTTGGAATTGCGGGCTCCACAGCTACTCGGTGCCAATTTTCGCGCAGCTGTGCAGCCACGTAATTCACTATCTTCTCGTGCCTGCTCACCCGCAGAAGGTGATTCTCAGGCCAGCCCTGGAGCCAATGCTCCAGACTGTCGCCGACTCTACAGCCTACAGGACAGGGAGGAGTCCCCCTCCCTCTCAACCTCCTCTCCCCCGTGGCGATGAGGTTGCCCCTCAACTTCAGGGAGTCGAAAGTCTGTCCGGCGGAAGGGATTAGTGCAACCCCTTAACCATTCATGGGAGTAGGTTGAGGCCTCTTCGACACCGGATAATCCCCTCCCGTTACGGGACGAGTAAAGAAGATCCCGATGAAGATCCTTTTCGCCTATTTCACACCGATGCGCATACCTTTAACTCGCCATCGAGCCGCCTTTTGAGATTCTTTTAAAAAGAACCCAGTTTCCATGACCGCTTGAAGAACATTGTCGAGTGAGTCAGCCAGCTTGTCAAGCCTTTTGGATCTTAATACAGGCACACGGGTCGAGATCCTTGGAATGCCCAAACCGCCTTCTTTAATTGATGAGTGAAAGAACCCCAGGGACACGTCTTTAGGTAGATGAAGAATCTGCCTTATAAAGTCCCGTTAGGTCCGGTCGAGCTTCTCCAACTGGCCTGCTGTGATCCCAAATGAGAATACAAGCTCATGCCAGAGGGAGGGGATAAGATTTTCCCTAGTAATCCATAGTTTTTGTTGTGGACGTAGGGGACCGTTTTTGACCCTCATCAACCTTCTAGCGAAATTTGCATGGACTTCTCCAAGCCCCTGTTTACGCATTTCGATCTCTGCCCCCAAGGTACCTATACTTCTCGCGACAACTGAGAGCCTGCATCGGTTGATCCCCGACGGCAAAGTGTGTTATATCCCAAAGCCACCTCTTCCGCTTCCCGTCTACGACGATGGCGAAGGTGGAACATTTGTTCATTCCAGGATAGCCTGAAGCCCTGACCTGGAAGAGCTAAGGAGAACCACGTCATCCGTGAAGGCTAAGTGACTGACCTCCCCGTCTCCCATGGGTACACCCAGACCCTCTGGGATTTCCGCCAGGACCGAGTCGAGCAAACAGTTAAAGACGAAGGGGCTCAGCGGGTCCCCTTGCCTGACACCCCGATTGATTGGAAGTTGTTCCCCGTTGAGAGTGGTGGTAGCATGGGTATATTGCGCTACGATATACCCAACCAACTGCTCCGGTACTCCAACCCTAAGGAGGCAGCGTGCAATGGAGTTGTGAGAGACTGAGTCGAACGCCTTCCTCAGGTCTATGAAGGCGCCGTACAACGATCCCTTACGCTCCTGCTGCGCATTACTCAGCAGACTACTGAGTACCACAATGTTCTCAGCACAACCATCTGCTTTGACGAAGCCCCGTTGTCGCGGCGAAATGGTCGTACCCCTCGAGCACCTGTCGGCCAAGATTCGATGGAAACATCTTGTGAGTACCGACGTGATGGTTATTGGTCGGAACTCCCCCGGACCTTCTAGAGCGGCACTTTTCGGGATGACCACAGTCCTCGCCCCCTTCATGGAAGGAGGCAAGTCACCGGTCAGCCAAATTTAATTGAATAGGGCAGCGAGCAGGGCCCCGCGTACCTTCTTTATGGAGTCTAGATTAACTCCGTCCGGTCCAAGGGAGGTATCCGCCATCCCCCTCAGTGCCCAAGTCACTTCCGCTGTGGTGACTGGCTCGGCGAGTAAGTGATTCGAATTGACATCTCCCGACTGTCTGTCGTCGGGGACTGACTCGGTACCAAAGATCTCTCTAGTACCTCGTTTTATCCTCCTGTGGGATATTATCCTGTTGAATGATATGATCATTCAACACGACATCAGCTGCTTTCCCCCTGGACGTTTGCCAAAGCCGCTGGACTTTCTCCCACTTCCACTGACGGAGGTTCCGAGCTCCAAGGGGTGGTGGGTTCCCTTCCCGAGGGAGGTCGGGCTGGCGGCTGCTATGTTCTCTGCGCGCCTAGGGACCACCCCAGCCCCCGCCAGTACTACGTTAAGGAGTGCCTCGGTATTGACAAGGACGTCCTCCCCCGCATTTAGCTGTACCGGCGTAGAGCCTTCCACTCCGTTAGCTTCGACCAACAGTGAATCAACGGCCGCTGACATGGCCATCCTCCAATCTACTCTCACTTCAGGAACACCGTCATCGGGCAGCGCCCCAGGTAAATCCAGGAGTCTATCATCGGCCGGATTTTGGATCGGCGGGGGACCCTGGGGGGGTTTTCTCTGGCCAGCAGGATATCAACTCTACTAGCCACCCCCTCCAGATAGCTCCCCCTCCTCCGCGACTTTATGGCCTCAAGAGTCCTGGAAGGGTGAAGCGCCGCCATCCTCTGGTTAATTCCGTCCGTGAGGCCATCTATAATAGTTTCGCTTCATGGTTCATCAGAGCGGCGACCTCGCTAGAGGTCCACCTCTCCTTCACCAATCCACGAGCCGCCAGTTCCTCGGCATGGAACTGCTCCGGATGAGCGAGCCGGTAGTGGACTCTCATGCCTTAACTCTCGAAACCGCGTTCGAATATCCCGCACACGGAGCCAGCGTCAGGCTGGTCATCCGCCACGGGGTTCTCCGCGCCTCTGACGTTCCATCAGAAGCTATATAGAAGCAAGCTTTCTAAATATGTATCTGCGGACCGACAAAGATACTCACGTTTCCGTTAGCAGGGAAGGGTCGCTATTCGTTACCTCGTTGGTAAAGCAGTCCGTATTCGAGGGAGATCGGAACACGGCTTGAGGAATTACCGACTCTCGCTTAGACTTATTTTCTCACGGTGTAAGCTTCTGTTGTTGATGGCTATAATTCAAGTCTCGTGAGAACGACGTAGTCTGGAAGCTGCGACCAAGGTGTTAAGTTTTATTCTTGATTTCGCGTAATTCAACACTTGAGAGCGACGTCGCACGGAAGCTGTGATCAAACTCCCTGCAAGACCCCCCTCCTCTGTTGGAACCAACCAGGTATAGTTACTATGAATATCAAGCACGTTCTGCAAAATCTGACGAAATTGCAAAATATAAAAGTGTCATAGTTACTCCCGCCTAAGAGAGTCATAATTATTTTTGAATTTTTGGAAATATATTCCCCGCCTCTACTCTACGAGACCCACCACCAATTTAATTGTATACTTAACTTTACAATCACTACCAATATTATCTTCATCGGGCACAGAGTACCCAGTCCCGAACCGTCGGGGCGGGGTCCGAAACCACGCAGTGCCAAGTGCATGATGTAGTGAGAAGGTTCCTAAGGAACAGCAAAAAACTCAGAGTGAGAAAAGCCAGTGATCTCTATCTACATTGTGTTAGTAAACACAAAACTTGACTGAGCGGACCACCCCAAGGGCTCTAAGCAGAGACAATGATCTCGGGCACATGTCTTCCCTCCAGTTCATAACCAACGCCGAAACATGTACCTCGTCTCTTGCCGTCCGTGTACTGACCCAATGTCTGATATCTCTCGTATCATAGTACGCACATTTGCGGTTAAAAACCATTGACATATTCGCTCCGTTGGCATCAGCAGCAATTGTAGTATCGATGATCCAAGCCTTCTGATTATTCCACGCCACAATGTCTGGTCTGCGGATTCCCGCCTCCGTGGGAATCGTTGGTTCTATCAATACCTCAAAGCCGGCTCCCTCCAATGCCGTACTTAGCGTGCGGTTTACTGCATAGTGCCTTTGAGATCTTAGGGGCGCTACAGCCGGACACTCTTGCAGGATGTGCCCCAGGGATTCCACCCTAGGGCATCCCAGATCACAAACTTTTTCCTGCAGGACGCGTGGCCTCCCTCTTATCGCTCTCTCTCTGGTGTTCACCACTCCCAGGCGGATCTTAATCGCCTCAACAAAATTGGAACCATGCATGAGCATGGTTCCATCACTTATCCACGAGTGACACCCGGGCTGCCGGCGGGATTCACCCTCCCCCAGGCCGTCGCAGAACTCTGTCACCTGAAGTCTTCTTTGACGACCCGAGACCGGGACCTGAACCCCCCGCGCGACTACTTCCCAGATGCCACCTCTTGCCTCTTACCGAAGCCGCAGCTTCTCCCGCAACTTAGGGAGGACCACCTCAAGCTCAGGGACCCCCAGTCCCCCGTCTCCTGGATGGTGGTGAAACATGGGGACCGGGGTGTCCCCCGGCAGGTGGAGGATCTTTCTTACCTAAGCCCTTATGGCTCTCAATTCCTCTGAGCGCACCCAGAGACACTTTCTGATGCAGCAGATGATAATAGCTGCGCGGTATCAAATAAGCCCTCAGCAGCATCATTTTTTGCTGAGGTTTTAGATAGGCTGCTGAGAGCTTTCGCAAGTCCTCCACCATTCGCGCACCTGCCCATTTCGTTGGGCCCCTCAAGCCAAACTCGGCTCCTAGATATTTACACAGACCCGCCCAGGTAAGGGTCGGAATACGCTCCCCAGCCACTTCAAAGGGATTCATGTCCCCTATAACCTTTTCACGGCCCAACCAGCGTAAGCCTGCAGTGACACACTTTGTGATCCCCAAAGTAAGACCAACTCTTGCCGCTCGCTCCACAAATTGTTGATAGAATCATTCAGGCCCTCTCTAGAGGAGGCAAGAAGGACCACATCGTCCGCATATGCTACCGCTCCCACCATCTCTCCTCCAAACTCGACTCCGATACCTGGGTCCAATCCACTCAAGATGTAATCTATTATGATGTTGAAAAGCAAAGGGGAGAGGGGATCCCCTTGAAGGACCCCCCTACCCTGCCTAAACCAACCATCCCCTAAATTCAGTTCAGTAGCTCCATACACCAACTGTATGTAACCGACCAGCCTCGGCGGAATTCCCATGTCATAAAGAAGGCCAATCAAGGCTGGGTGCGCCACAGAATCGAAGGCTTTACGAAAGTCCAGCAGGGCCAGGTAAGTTGACGATTTCCTGGGGCCTGCCGAACTTAGCACCCCCCTGAGAAGCCAGACATTTTCAGACGTGCCTCTGTTCTCCCTAAAACCAGCCTGGAATTTATTGTGTTTGATGATTGACAGTCTTGACGCCAGTATCCTGTGAAGTAACCTTACTATGAGCGGCATTACACATATGGGACGGAAGTCCCCGAACAGCACCGGAGCATTCTATTTCGGAATCAAGGTGACTCTACCTCTATAGATGTTATAAGGGGCCAAATTTAGCATACCATTCAAAACCTGTAAAAGGTCTCGGTTCATGGCTTTAACATCCGCCAGAGAGATGCCATCCAACCCCCTGGCGGTCGAGGGGCTAGTGTTATTAATCGACGCCTCTAACTCTTCCGCTGTTATGGGACCGTCCAAACTGAGCAACCGCGCCAGATCCTGACCCTCAGCCATGACCTCGGCATCATGGACCCGGCCCAGTCCAGGATCCACCTCAAAATATTCACGCCATTCTCTCCTCACCTCCGGAGAGGGAAAGGACCTTTCTACATAATTGTTTCTGTCTACAATATACTTTAAGGCTTCTGCCTTGTCTTTAGCATAGATGTTTTGAATCTTTGGAGGCACCCCTCAAAATTCAAGTAAAACAAGAAAATCAAGACACACCTATCAGAGTCATAGTTACTCCCGCCTAAGAGAGTCATAATTACATTTTTGAATTTTTGAATATATATTCCCCGCTTCTACTCTACTCTACTCCCGCCTAAGAGAGTCATATTTTTTTTTTATTATTATTATTATATTCCCTACCAATTACAATACTAACTACAAAATAAATCATACAAATACTCTTTACAAAAAGACCCCCAACTTACCCTTTGATGACAGAAGTGTGGACCAAAAGTTTTCTCTCCATTTTCTTCGTTGCACCAGTAAGTTTGGGGGGCCCAACCTCTGCCATCTCCAGGCAGCCGAGGGTCCCCTACTCTACAAAACGGAACCAAGGACACCCAGGGATAGGTGCTGGGCGGGCGGAGAGTAACTCGCTGATGTCACTCTGGCCCCTTCCACACAGACCGGGACTTCACCCCCAGTTTCCTGCCCCTTGTTTGAAGAAGCGTAGTATCCGGACCGATCCTTCCAAGTTCTTCAGCTCTAGTAGTTTGATGATACCTAAAAGTCCGAGAGATTTAAGGAAGCGATGGGATCTCGGGGCCGTGTCACCCCTCCAGTTCATGACCAGGGCTTCAGTGAAGACCTGACCAGTACCTGAAGTGACACGGACCCAAGATGCAATCTCCTCCTTATTATAGTAGTCTACTTTTAGTTGATACACTGCCTCCATCCTTGCAGCGTGGGCATCGGCGCATATCGTTGTATCTACGACATACGCCCTATCCTGACGCCAGAAGACTAGGTCAGGACGTCTGATGCCCTCCGCTGTAGCGATGGTAGGCTCAAGGATGGAGATGTACCCTTTCCTTTCTAACGCTTCTTTGAATGCCTTATTCACTCCATCGTGCCTAAGCACTCGGTGCCGAGATGTGTGAGGGCACTCCTTTAGGATATGACCCAGGTTTTCTACTCTTCCACAACCTAGGTCACAAGAGATTTCAGCCAAATCTCTAGCCCTTCCTCTAGATGACCGCTCTTTTGTGGCAACCAGCCCCTAACCTGATTTTAACCGCTTCGACGAACTCAGCCCCTTTCATGAGCTGAGTTCCGTCAAGCATCCATTTATAACAGGCTGGTTGCTTTTGAGCCTCCTCCAGGCCGCGCCCATCACAAAAGTCCGTAACCTTATCCAATCTGACGACTCTTGAGCTTGGGACTTTGATGGAATCAGCTACCAAGTCCCAAAAGCCGCCTCTGGCACGAAGTCGTCCTCTAATTCCCCCAAGAAGTGCAGGGACCTTTTCACACAGTTGAGTCACCGCCAGACCTCCCTCGCCTGGATGTTGATGGAACATGGGCACGGGCGTGTCGGAAGGCAGGTGAAGGATTTTCCTAACTGCCGCCCGTACCGCTCTATCCAAGTTCCGAAGAAGGCCCATTGTGACCCGCCGATGGACTAAGGTGTAGAAATATTTTGGCAGCAGATATACTCTTAACAAGAGCATTTTCTGCTGCGGTTTCAAAGAGGCCCCCGCAATCTTGTTTAGGGTGTCAAGGAAAGCCGCGCCCAGCCAAGCTCTAGTTCCGGATCCCCCCATCTCGACACCGAGATACTTATACACTCCGTCCCAGGGGATCACAGGCAATTCCTGCCCATTGAGCCTGAATGGCCTATAATCCCCTAGGACTTTCTTGGAGTGCCCAAGCCATTCCTTACCTATCGTTCCGCACTTGTTCAAACCTAATCTCAACCCTAATCTTTCTGCTAGGATGTTTAAATTTGTTTCAAGTCCTTCTCTTGAGGACGCCACGAGGATCAGATCATCCGCGTAGGCCAGTGCATTCACCTTCTTGTTGTTGATACTCACACCTAGATGTATGTTTAAACCTATGAGGATGTAATCAATCATAAGGTTGAACAGGATAGGAGACAGAGGGCCACCCTGTAAGACCCCCCTACCCTGTTCAAACCACCCTTCCCCCAAAATTCAAGTAAAACAAGAAAATCAAGACACACCTATCAGAGTCATAGTTACTCCCGCCTAAGAGAGTCATAATTACATTTTTGAATTTTTGAATATATATTCCCCGCCTCTACTCTACTCTACTCCCGCCTAAGAGAGTCATAATTTTTGATTTTTTATATAAATTCCCCGCCTCTACACTACTTAACCCAACACCACTACGATTGTAGTCTTAATCTACAATCACTACCCAAATAAATCTTCACTAGGAGCAGGATACCCTGCTCCGAACCGTCGGGGCGGGAGCCGACCCCACGCAGCGCCAATTGCGCATTGTTGTGGAAGCCCGTAAGGAGCGGCGCAAAAACTCAGTGAGAAAAGCCAGATGAAACTAATTACATGTGTTAGTACTACTAGATGCACATAATTCTGATAAACAAACACATAATATAATAGAATAAGCAATATATGAGATAAATAATAAATGAATAAAGAAATTAATAAATAAGCCAAATATTGTGGCAGTGGTTTTAAGCTATTGATCATTTGCAAGCTTCAACCCAGGATGAATTCTATAAAATAATCAGATGCGTAAAATGTCAATGAACAAATAAATAAATAAGAAATTAATAAAATAAACAATAAACTGGGTTTGAAGTATTGATGGCTCTCATCATCAGCGCCATATGAGGCGACAACCCCTCCAGCTCTAGGGGCCCAGGTAACAAGCTCCCTTAAACGTCAAACGAGCGCAGAGAAATAAACACCACGGGCGGGTTCGTGGCGGGCGGGAGTCTTCCGCTAGAAGGCTCCCAACCCCTGTCCGCCACTACATGGCAGATAGCTGAGTCTCACCCCCAGCGGCCCGACTCGGCACGGAAGGACCGGAGAATTCTTGCAGAACCCTCCAAATTCCTGACTTCAAGAAGCTTGATAGACCTCGCCACTCCGAGCTCCCGAAGAAGAGTCAAGGACCTCGAACATAGGTCTCCACGCCAATTCATAACCATTGCACCAAAAGTCACCATCTCTTTCCCCGATCTAAAGGACACCCAATTCTTGATATCGGGTGTGTTATAATAGGCACATTTCCTGTTGTAAACAACCACCATATTAGCACCATGGGCGTCTGCGGCAATCGTAGTATTCACTACCCAAGCTCGCTCCCTGTTCCAAAACACCAAATCCGGCCTGCGGATGCCCGCCTCAGTGGGAATAGTTGGCTCAATCAAGGTATTATATCCTTTTCCTTCCAGCGCGGCCCCCAGCGCGTCATTAACCGCGTCATGCCGTGTTGTTCTAAGGGGGCCACGGCCGGACACTCCTGCAGCATGTGCCCAAGGGACTCAACCCTTGGACACCCAAGATCGCATTGTTTGTCCTGCAGGACATGAGGCCTACCTCTAACTGCTCTCTCTTTCGTATGTGACACACCCAACCGGATCTTTACAGCTTCCACATACGTTGAACCATGCATCATCATGGAACCGTCACTCAACCAAGAATGGCATCCAGGCTGCCGGCGTGACTCGCCCAGCCCCAGGCCATCACAGAACTCTGTCACCAGAGACCTGCGCTGACGACCCGAGACCGGAACATGAACGCCCCGCGCGACAGCCCCCCAGACACCACCCCTGGCCTCCAGCCGAAGTTTTTCCCGCAGCTTCGGGATGACCTGCTCCAATTCTGGGACCCCCAGCCCGCCGTCTCCAGGATGGAGGTGAAACATTGGAACCGGGGTGTCCACCGGGAGGTGGAGAACCTTCCTAACCGATGCTCGCACTGCGCGGTCAATCCCCCTCAGAGCCCCAAGGGAGACCTTCTGGTGCATTAGATGGTAATAGCATTTCGGCAGCAAATAAGCCCTCAGCAGCAACATCTTCTGCTGAGGCTTCAGATACGCCGCCGAGAGCTTCCGGAGGTCCTCCACTGTCTTCGCTCCAACCCGCTTCGTTGGGCCCCCCAGACCGAACTCTACACCCAAATACTTTGAAAGCCCAGCCCAAGAGAGGGCGGAATCAACTCCCCTTGAATGGAAAAGGGGGTCATATCACCTATAATTTTCTTCTCTCGGCCCAGCCAGCGCAAACCCGCAGTAACACATTTGGGAATGCCCAGGACTAAGCCGACCCTGGTTGCTCTTTCCACAAATCTATTCAAGGAGTCGGTAAGCCCGATCCTAGAGGACGCCATGATGACCACGTCATCAGCATACGCCACTGCACACACCTTTTCACCACCATAGTCAATACCAACATCCCTGTTGAGCCCCTCCAGGACGTAGTCAATCATTATATTAAATAACAAAGCAGAGAGAGGGTCTCCCTGAAGGACACCTCTCCCCTGCGCGAACCAATCCTCACCCAATGTTAATCTCGTCGCCCTATACACCAGTTGTATGTAAGCGACGAGTCTGGGCGGGATCCCTATATCAAATAGAATACCAATCAAGGCAGGGTGGGCCACCGAGTCGAAGGCCTTCTGAAAGTCCAGCAGGGCCAGGTAAGTTGATGATCTCCTGGGCCTTGCCGAACTTAGCACCCCCTTCAAGAGCCACACGTTCTCCGAAGTACTTCTCTACTCGCAGAAACCCGCTTGGAACTTGTCATTTTTTAACACCGACATCCTGGAGGCCAACACCCTATGGAGCAAACGAATCACCAGCGGCATAATGCAAATAGGTCGAAAATCCTCAAACTGTAAAGTTTCGTTTTTCTTCGGGATGAGCGTGATTCTGCCCCTGAAAATGTTCTCCGGGGCCAGGGTGAATATCCCATTCAACACCTCCAAAACGTCCTGACGGTCCATAGCTAAAATATCCGCCAGAGAGATACCATCCATCCCCCTGGCGGTTGAGGGGCTTGTCTTCTTAATAGCCGCCTCTAGCTCTATCGTGGTAATTGGAGCATCCAGACCCCTTAGCTGTTCTGGGTCCTGATTAGCAGCCAGCGAGTCCGCATCTCGAACCCGATCAAGCCCCGGATTGACCTGGAAGTAATCACTCCACTGCGCTCTAATAATCGACAGACGCTGATGCTGCAGCGAGTAATAATGTTTTGGCAGAAGATACGAACGTATCAGCACCAACTTTTGCTGTGGTTTTAGGCATCATCGCGAGAGAGTCATAATTACATTTTTTTTTTTATTTTTTTTTTTTTTATATATATATTCCCCACCAAGACCCATCACCAACTCAGTGTATTCTTAACTTTACACTACTACCGAGAGTTATCTTCACCGGCACGTGTATACTTTCTTCCACCCGAACTCAAGAGGGTTGGAGATTGAAACAGGCATAAAACCTCCTGAGGGGAGGAAAGCCCATAGAGGCATATGTTGAAGACATATGTTTTTGCTGAAGGCTCTGAGGGTGATTTTGTTAGTAGTAAATGCACATAATGAAGATGAATTTTATAATATAAATTATATAAGTAAATATAATGAATAAATATATAAATAAATTATTTAATAATATAATTAAACCAGATAGTTTGGTTAGGAATTTTCAGAGAAAACAGTTTTGGTGTTAGTATTATAAATAAATATCTTATAACATAAACTTTTGAGTAAATATAATAAATAAATAAATAAAGAGTTAATAATATAAATCAGATATATCTTTAGATTAATTTTATTCTCCACCCCCTAACTCAAAGATGGTGAGTAATCACGTACTTTAAACGTCAATATTATGTACATAAACACCGCGGGTGGGTACGCGGTGGGCAGGAGTCTTCGCCAGAAGACTCCAACCCCTTTCCGCCCTAACGGTCGATAAGCCGAGCTAACCCCACCGGCCAGACGCCGCGCGAAAGAATCTGAGGGCCCTAGCTGAACCCTCCAGATTTCTGATCTCCATTAAGGCAATGGATGATGTTAATTTAAAACGTGAGAGAAACCTGTGACTTAGGGGGGATAAGTCGCCCCTCCAATTCATAATTAGAGCAGAGCACACGAACGTTGTTGCCCCAGAGCGATCCAAGACCCGCCGTCTGATCTCTGGACGGTCGTAATATCTGACTTTGAGATCGAAGGCCGCATTTAATCTTGCGGCATTAAGAGTCAGAACAGATGGAAGTGTCTATTAATAGCGCCATTTCATTTTTCCAAGCCACCAGGTCTGGTCGTCTAATCCCCGCCGGGGTCGGGATGGTGGGTTCCGACAGGGTTTCCCAGCCCCTGGTGGCCAGAGCCGCCTGAAGTACTGCGGCCACTGCATTATGCCGGTCGGTCCTGTGCGTGGCGAGGTGCGGACATTCTTGTAGGATGTGTCCCAGGGTGGAAACCCTGGGACAACCCAAGTCGCACAGGACATCTTGCATCTCGTGTGGTCTACCTCTATTCGCTCTCTCTTTAGTATGCTGCACTCCTAGCCTGATCTTGATGGCATCAACAAAGGTAGCTCCCTTCATCATCAAGGAGCCACCCCTGATCCAGGAGTGACAACCTCCCTGCCTGCAGGACTCGGCCAGCCCCAACCCGTCACAGAAGTCTGTCACCAGACGAGGACGGGCCGAGGCCGGTGTCTCGATGGTCAGAGACACCGAGCCCCACAGGCCACCTCCTAGAGCCAATTTATTTTTCATATTCTCCCTCAGTCTCAAGATCGTGGTCTCCATCTCCGGAATCCCCAGCCCTCCAGCTCCTGGATGTTCATGGAACATGGGGACCGGGGTATCATCCGGGAGATGTAAGATCTTTCTCACGGCCGATCTCGAGGCAACATCTAATGACCTTAGGACTCCTAAAGACAGTCTCTGATGTTGAAGAGCGTAGTAGTGCTTAGGTAAAAGGTATGATCTTACAAGCATCAATTTTTGTTGAGGCTTTAGATAAGCAGCCGCTACCTGTCTAAGGTCCTCTCTTAAACGAGCCCCGGCCCATCTAGTGGTCCCCTCTAAAGAAAAGGAGACTCCCAGGTATTTACACTCGGTCCCCCACCTCATAGTGGGGAGCTCTTCACCTGCTACCGAGAAAGGGACTACATCAGCGATGGTTTTCTTTTGCTTACCTAACCATCTTAGTCCCGAAGTTATACACTTTCGGATACCAAGTGTCAGACCTAAGGATGCAGCCCTCTCTTCAAACCTGTTTAGCCAATGCGTTTATTGAAGCATCATCGAACTTAATTCCAATTTCCTTATCCAAACCCTTCAACACGTAATCCATCGCGAGGTTAAAAAGAAAAGGAGAGGGTCACCTTGCAAGACCCCCCTCTCCTGCTTAAACCAAGCGTCACCTATGGTGAGCCTTGCATGATCGTAAACTGAGTTTATATAATTTACCAGTTTACGAGGTACACCAAGATCTGATAGCAAGCCCACCATCGCCACATGAGACACAGAATCAAATGCTTTTTGAAAGTCAAGCAAGGCCAGGTAGGCAGAAGAGCCCCCCGACCTTGCCGACTTTATTATTGCATTAAGCAACCAGATGTTTTCCGATGTTGACCTATTTTCTGAAAAACCAGCTTGGAATTCATGATGCTTCACTATCGTCAAGCGTTTTGCCAATATTCTATGCAAAATCCTCACCACCAGAGGCATTACGCAGATTGGCCTAAAATCTCCGAAGGCCTGGGGGTTGTTGATTTTGGGAATCAACGTTAATCTACCCCTATAAACCTCCTCCGGAGCCCAATCGTACATTCCATTTAAGATATAAAGAAGATGTTCACGGCTCATAGATTGTATATCTCTTAAAGAGATCCCATCTACTCCCCTGGCGGTATTGAGCTTCGTTGCTTTTAACGCGGCCTCCAATTTTAGGCATCATCGCGAGAGAGTCATATTATTTCTCAGAGTTCCACAACCTCAATGGACTCGAAAACGAGCCTAGGAGCTGGCACAAGCACTAGTGCCAGGTGGTGTTTCATCATCGTGTAACCCTCTGCGCTCGTCTTCCAACTAGTTCGTCAGGGCTCCCCACCCCAACGCCCCCGCCGTCCTACGCACCAGCTGGTCGTAAAGCTGGAGGCATCCTTGAGGCGGGGACTGACTGCGGGACTTCCAGACCTGGCGAATTGTTGGTCGGTCGGGGAGGTGGACACGCACCCCGCCCCGCAGCCAGAGTCACCCCCCTACTTAGGCCGAGCTTTGACCTAGCACTGATACGGTGCATGGGTCTACCCCACGACCGTGAGAGCATGGAGACTATCTGATTTCCCCGAGTCTGTGAGACTCGAGGACAATCGGCGCCGATCTAGACCAGATGTTACCTTCGGACGCCCCATACATCAACCGATGGGAAATACCTGGCACACCGGACGGAAGCTACCCAGTCCGCGCCAGAATCCGCGGTCGAGACGCACAAGCAAGGTCGCAGCCTAAGATCGTTCGAATTGTGAGACGGGTGCCGGCCCGTCGGAATCCTGTTGCTGGCCCAATGGCGCAAGGAGTTCCGGCCCTTCTGGAACCAACAGACCCGACAGCGCAAGCCCCGTCCGGATGCGTGACATTTATCCGTGCAGAGTTCGAGACCAAGAAGAGTCCCATCCACCACCAGCCCTCGACGATTCCGAATCAGAGCGACAGCCAAACAATCCCAAGGCCGAGCGGTCCCCCCCCCCTCGGTCCATGGAGGGGGGCATCCCCGCACCCAGGCAAAGGGCATTGCACCTCCCAACCGACACCCCCGAAGCCAGGCGCAGTGTTCTTCCCACGCCTGACAGGCAGGTTCCCCCCGAAAGCACCTGGGGACTTTAACACACTCCTGTCTGTCCGGACTCACCAGGATACCAGCAATAAAAACCGCGGGGAAGCGCAAGCGCCTCCCCGCGGCCCCCCGCCGCGTCCACCCGCCTAAGTGGTGGAGGCTCCGCTCATGGAGGGCGTGGATTCGACACCACGCCCCCGAGACTTTCCCCCTGGTTCCGCCAGACAGCCATCACATAACCGCCAGCCCCGAGATGCCCCCGCGAGGACCAGAACCTAGAGATGCCAGAAGATCGGTACACCCTCCACCGGGTACCAGAACCCCCCCCAACACTTACAAGCGGGGAGAACTTCGACGCCAGGCAAAGCCGCGGCCGCTCCTGAATCGTTCACGCTTTAGAGGTCAAAGGGAGCTCCTGAGAACAACCCCCAGTCCGTCCCTCTGCACTTCATTAACCGACAAGGTTGCCTTCGCAGTCCTCTCCTCAATCTACTTCGGGCTATGGCAAGAGAACCTTGCATAGCCTTTACTATCATGATCCCTTGTTGGTAGGAACCCAAATTTAGTTTCCGCATGGTGTGAGAGCTATCAGCGGCTAGATAACCCCGCCACGAGATGGTCAGCGACCCCACCTCGGCTCGTAGGTCTGGGCGAGGACTCGTGCTCTGCCGCCATCTTTCGACCCACTCCAGAACCGGTGGCGTATTATAATACGCCACCTTACGTTCGTGGGCCGCTTTTAGGCTAGTGATTGCAGAGTCGGCAACAATCTGGACATCAACCACACGAGTACGCCCGTTCCTGGTCTCGATAACCAGGTCGGGTTTCCTCATGCCTGCGGGCGTGGGAATCGCGGGCTCCACAGCTACTGGGTGCCACTTACCAACCAGCAGTGAAGCCACGTAATTCACCAGTTTGTCGTGTCTCGCGACCCGCAGATGGTGACCCTCAGGACAGCCCTGGAGCCAGTGTCCAAGACTGTCGCCGACTCTACATCCTACAGAACAGGGAGGCGTTCCCCTCCCTCTCAACTTCCTCTCCCCCGTGGCAAGCAGGTTGCCTCTCAACTTCAAGGAGTCGATGAAGTCCCTTCCGTTGAAGAGAGCAGTACAACCTCTCAACCATTCATGGGAGTTAGTTGAGGCCTCTGCGACACCAGCTAATCCCCTCCCGTCACGGGACGAGTAGAGTAGTCGCCGGTGAAGATCTAATTCGCCCAACTCACCACCAATGCGTTCCCCTTTCACTCGCCATCGAGCCGCCTTTTGCGATTCTTTTTGAAAGAACCCAGAGTCCGTGACCGATCTGAGAACATCGTCGGGTTGGTCAGCCAATTTGTCGAGTCTTTTGGATCTTAATACCGGCACCCGTGTAGAGATCCTAGGTATGCCCATGCCGCCGTCTTTGATTGGTGAGTGAAAGAACCCCAGGGATACATCCTTCGGCAGATGTAAAATCTGTCTAATGAAGTCCCGTGAGGTCCGGTCAAGCTTCTCCAACTGACCGGCTGTGATCCCAAAAGAGAACACAAGCTCATGCCAGAGGGAGGGGATAAGCTTTTCCCTAACAATCCATAGCTTTTGTTGAGGACGTAGGGGACCGTTTTTGACCCTCATCAATTTTCTGGCGAAGTTTGCGTGAACTGTCGCAAACCCCTGCTTGAGCATACCAATCTCTGACCCTAAGTATCGGTATGTCTCTCGACAACTGAGAGCCGGAATCGGTTGTTCCCCGACAGCAAAAGGGGTATTATCCCAAAGCCACCTCTTCCGTTTACCATCAATCTGGATCCCGAAAGAGGCGCACTTGTTCATACCTGGGTGCAACCCAATGAGAGACACGCCCCCCAGATAGTGCTCCAGGATAGCCTGAAGCCCCGCTCTGGAGGAGCTAAGGAGGATCACATCGTCGGCAAAAGCCAGGTGGTTCACCTCCCCGTCTCCCATGGGTACACCCAGCCCCTTAGGTATACCTGCCAGGACCGAATCAAGCACGCAGTTAAAGACGAAGGGGCTTAGCGGGTCCCCTTGCCTGACTCCCCGATTAATAGGAAGCTGGTTCCCGAAGAGCGTGGTGGAAGCGTGGGTATATTGTGCTACGATATAACCCACCAGCTGCTCCGGTACACCAACCCTAAGGAGGCAACGTGCAATGGAATGGTGAGAGACAGAGTCAAACGCCTTCCGTAAGTCGATGAAGGCGCCGAACAGTGAACACTCACGATCCTGTTGCGACCTACTCAGCAGACTACTGAGTACCACAATGTTCTCAGCACAGCCATCTGCTTTGACAAATCCCCGCTGTCTAGGCGAAATGGTCGTGCCCCTCATGCACCTGTCGGCCAGTATTCGGTGAAAACATCTAGTAATGACCGACGTGATGGTGATGGGTCGGAATTCCCCAGGACCTTCCGGAGTCGCGCCTTTTATGATGAGCACGGTTCGCGCCTCCTTCATAGAAGGAGGCAAATCCCCCGATACCCATACTTGGTTGAAGAGGGCCGCTAGCAGGGTCTTACGGACCCTCTTCAGTGCCCCCAGTTTGACTCCATCCGGGCCAGGGGAGGTTTCCGCCATCCCCCTCAGTGCACAAGTCACTTCTTCTGTGTTGACAGGCTCAACGAGATCATAATTCGGGTTGACTTCTCCCGACTGCCTGTTGTCGGGGACTGATTCGGTACCAAAGATTTCTCTCCAGAACCTCACCTTGTCTTCCTCTAGGATATTATCCTGCTGAATGATATCGTTCAGCACGGCATCGGCTGCCCTCCACCTGGACGTACACCAAAGCCGCTGGACTTTCTCCCACTTCCACCTACGAAGGTTCCGAGCTCCAAGGGGTGGTTCATTCCCTCCTCGAGGGGGTCGAGGTGGCGGCTCAGCTCTTGTCTCCGCGCGCCTAGGGACCACTCCAGCCTCCACCAATACAGCATTAAGGAGTGTGTCGGTGTTATTGCGAACATCCTCCCCTGCATTTAATTGTATTGGCGTAGAGCCTTCCACTTCGTTGGCTTCAACCAACAAGTTATCAACGGCCGTTGTCATGGCCTCCCTCCATCCTATCCCTACCACAGGACCAACCTCTTCTGGCCTCACACCAGGCAGGACAGGATCTCTATCAACGGCAGGGTCGGGTACCGGATCAGGGCCGCGGGGGGGGGGGTTTGTTCAGCTAACATGGAATCAACCATGCCAGCCACCCCCTCCCGATAGCTCCTTCTCTTTCGCCTAGACTTAATTGCCTCCAGAGACCTGCCCGTGTGGAGCTCAGCCAGCCTCTGATTGATCCTGTCGGTCAGGCCATCGAGGATCAACTTCGCTTCGTGGTGCATCAGAGCGGCCACCTCGCTAGCGGGCCACCTCTCCTTCACCACTATACGAGCCGCGATTTCATCGGCGTGGAACTGCTCCGGATGTACTCGCCGATAATGCACACGCATCCCAGCATAGCTGGCAAACACACGCCCCGCAAACGGACCCAGCGTCAGGCTGGACCTCCGCCTCGGGGTTCTCCACCTCTCGCCGGCCGCGCCTCTGACGATTCATCAGAAGCTAAATAGGTATCTGTGTTCTAAATATCTTCCGCGGACCGGCAAAGAAACTTACCGTAGTAAGCTGAGTAGGATCACTATTAGTCCCTCTGTTGGTTAGCAGTACGCGGCTGACTGGGAGCAATCAGCCACGTCGTAGAGGTTACCAACTCTCGCTTTGGCGTGTATTTTCACAAGGTTTAGCGTTTTATTCTTGAAGTCGCGTAATTAAGCACTTGTGAGCGACGTCGCCGACTTTATTATTGCATTAAGCAACCAGATGTTTTCCGTTGTTGACCTATTTTCTGAAAAACCAGCTTGGAATTCATGATGCTTCACTATCGTCAAGCGTTTTGCCAATATTCTATGCAAAATCCTCACCACCAGAGGCATTACGCAGATTGGCCTAAAATCTCCGAAGGCCTGGGGGTTGTTGATTTTGGGAATCAACGTTAATCTACCCCTATAAACCTCCTCCGGAGCCCAATCGTACATTCCATTTAAGATATAAAGAAGATGTTCACGGCTCATAGATTGTTTATCTCTTAAAGAGATCCCATCTACTCCTCTGGCGGTATTGAGCTTCGTTGCTTTTAACGCGGCCTCCAATTTTAGGCATCATCGCGAGAGAGTCATAATTACATTTTTTTTTTTTTTTTTTTTTCTAATTCCCCGGCTAAACCCTCACCCAATTCAGAGTACTCTTAATATACTCTATCTATCCCTAAGTTATCTTCACCGGTAGGTGATCTACCCATCGCCCGAACTCAAAGGGCGATGGAGGTTTGTTAGGCATAAAAACCTCCTGAAGGGAGGAAAAGCCCATATACTCTTGTGCTGAGGGCACGGCAAGTTGTTAGTATGTTGATGCACATAATGAGGATGAATTTTATAATATAAAAGTATAAGTACATATAATAAATAAATAAATAAATGACATAATTAATAATATAAACAGACCAGATAGTTTGGTCGAGAGATAGTTCAATTCTATTGTTTGCGTTAGTAATTTATTATCATAGTGCTCGATGTACATAATGAAGATAAATTTTATAATATAAAGGCATAAGTATATATAATAAATAAATAAATAAATGATATAGTTAATAATATAATAAGACCAGATAGTTTGGTCAACAAATTGGTTCGGTATAAGTTTGAATTCCACCTCTCCATCCCCCAAGCTCAAGGACGGGAGGTAGCCACCCCCTTAAACGTCAAAAATAAGTATGTACACTACACACCGCGGCCGGGTTCGCGGTGAGCGGGAGTCTTCGCGTGGAAGACTCCAACCCCGATCCGCCATCAAAAGGCGATGACTGAGTCAGCTCCATCGGCCGGATGCAGCCCGAAAGAACCGGAGGGCCGCCGCAGAGCCCTCAAGGTTCCGCACTTCCATTAGCGCAATGGACGATGAAAGGTTATGACGCTTTAAAAACCTATGACTGAGAGGGGACAGATACCCCCTCCAATTCATTATAAGTGCGGAAACTTCCAGCATTGTAGCTCCCGATCTAGCAAGGACCCAGTTCTTAATTTCCGGTGTGTTGTAATACCGGACTTTCAGATGGAATACTGCATTTAAGCGCGCTCCGTTTGCGTCGGCGCATATCGAGGTGTCTATTACTGCCGCGACGCATCCCTTCCAGGCCACAAGGTCCGGTCATCTGATCCCCGCTGGAGTGGGGATAGTTGGTTCAGCGATCGATTCCCAACCTCTTCTTTCAAAAGCCGATCTTAACACATTTGCGACCGCGTTGTGTCTAGAGGTCCTGTGTGTAGCCAGGTGCGGACACTCCTGAAGGATATGCCCAAGGGTTTCCACCCTGGGGCACCCCAGGTCGCACAGAACCTCCTCTCTGTCATGTGGCCTGCCTCTTTTCTCTCTTTCTCTGGTGTGCTGCACTCCCAGTCTGATTTTGATTGCATCGACGAAAGTAGCCCCCTTCATAAGCAGGGAGCCACCTCGGAGCCATGAGTGGCAGCCTGACTGCCTGCAGGATTCCGCCAGCCCCAGCCCGTCACAGAAGTCTGTCACCAGACGACGACGCGGACGGGCCGAGACCGGCAGCACGATGTTCTGCGCTACAGAAACCCACAGACCGCCTTTCCCCTCCAGTCTCTGCTTCATCTTTTCTCTCAATGCTATGATGGTAACTTCCAGCTCCGGGACCCCCAGCCCTCCTGCCCCAGGATGTTCATGGAACATCGGGACCAGGGTGTCATCCGGCAGATGTAGGACTTTCCTCAGGGCCGTTCTTACGGTTTTATCGAGTGAGCGCAGAATACCCAGTGACAATTTTTGGTGCAACATCGCATAATATTTTGGAATTAAATACGATATAATCAACATTAACTTTTGCTGGGGCTTCAAATAAGCCGCAGCTACTTGTCTCAGAGCCTCTCTTAACCTTGCACCGGCCCATTTAGTTGAACCACTGGGGGAGATGGTAATCCCCAGATATTTTGCCACTGAGCCCCACTGCAGTGTAGGTAACTCCTCTTCCCCTAGCCTAAACGGGACACTATCCACGACTAACTTCTTCTGCCTACCTAGCCATCTTCTGCCAGTTGTTACACATTTCCTCAACCCCAGCGTAAGACCCAACTTAGCCGCCCTCTCTACGAACGTGCTCAACAGATGGTCCATTCCTTGGCGTGTGGATGCCATCAGCACGACGTCGTCGGCGTAAGCCAGCGCATTAATTCTCTCGCCACCATACTCAATTCCAATCCTATTGGTTAGGCCCTTCAAGATGTAATCAATCGTGATGTTAAAAATAAAAGGGGAAAGGGGGTCTCCCTGCAAGACACCCCTTCCCTGCCTAAACCATCCGTCACCCAAGGTGAGTTGCGCCCTAGCATAGCCAGTGGAGATGTATCCCACCAGTCTCGGGGGCAAACCAATATCGTATAGCAATCCCACCATTGTGGTGTGGCTCACAGAGTCGAACGCCTTCTGGAAGTCCAGCAGGGCCAGGTATGCAGACGAGCCCCCCGACCCCGCGGACCCCATAATGGCGTTCAACAGCCACACATTCTCCGAGGTTGATCGATTTTCGGAGAATCCCGCCTGGAATTTATGGTGCTTAATGATCGAGAATTTTTTTGCGAGTATCCTGTGGAGGATGCGAACTATTAAAGGCATCACGCATATTGGTCTGTAGTCCCCGAAGGCTTGAGGGTTGTTAATTTTAGGTATAAGGGTAATTCTACCCTTATACAGCTCCTCGGGGAGCAAACCAATATCGTATAGCAATCCCACCATTGTGGTGTGGCTCACAGAGTCGAACGCCTTCTGGAAGTCCAGCAGGGCCAGGTATGCAGACGAGCCCCCCGACCCCGCGGACCCCATAATGGCGTTCAACAGCCACAGAGCGTGAGAGGTGCAATTGTTGGGCACTACGACGAGTTGAAGTGGATGGCTCCTCAGCCACACTATCGCGAACAGCAGCAATATTTTCTGCAGTACGAGCTGTACGAGCATGCACTGGTCTTTTCAAATCTCCTACAGACCCAGTTTGCTCAAATTTTTTCACGATTTTTCCGATTGTACGCACATTTGGACGATTAAATTGACCAAAAAAATCACGAAGTGCACGATATGCATTTTGATTTGAACGCCCATTTTCATAATAAGCCTGAATAACTTTAACACGTTGCTCCATTGTGTATCTTTCCATGGTTCAAATTGAGTAAGTCTGAAATTGAAAAAAGTCAAATGAAATGCAGTAAAAAACTTGACGTTTAGGTGTGGTTCACATTCAACATCGGCCCATACAATTTAACCACCCTTTAGAACCCTGGCAGGAGGTACGCCTTTATCAACAACAACTTCTGCTGCGGTTTTAAGTGAACACTCAAGACTTTCCTAAGAGAGTCCCGCAGACACCCACCCATCCATTCTGAGGAGCCTCGCAAGGACATTTCAATTCCCAAGTATTTGTAAGTATCATCCCAAGTCAGGACCGGGAGTTCTTCATCATTAATCCTGAACGGGACATTATCTGCAACAATTTTCTTAGCTCGGCCAGTCCACCTAAAACCCGCGGTCGAGCACTTGCGGATACCAAGGGTCAGACCCACCGCTGCAACCCTATGAACAAAGCTTTCCAGCAAGCGGGAGAGACCCATCGTTGTCGAAGCGAACAGGGCTATATCATCAGCATATGCGAGCGCATTAACCCCATGCTTCCCCACCTTGACTCCGATGTCATTCGGGGTGTCGGCTAGAATATAATCAATTATGATGTTAAATAGGTGTGGAGAGAGGGGGTCTCCTTGGAGAACCCCCCTCCCCTGATCAAACCAGCCGTCCCCTAGAGTCAGTCTCGTGTGTGCATAAACTTTTTTTTTTTTTTTTTTTTTTTTTTTTATTTCTCCTCTGGTGGGCAAAGGCCAGAGGCCTACCATTGTTCCACCAGAGTTGGGAGGAAAGTCGGAAACATGGTCAAATTAAAGGCCGACATGACCTGATACACGACGTTTAAAGGTGCCTAAGTCATAGGTAGTTGGGAAAATAGATGAAGGAAGTGTGTTCCAGACTTTACCAGTAGAGTACATGTAAGATTGAGCATAGAGGTTAAGTCTGGGGTCAGAGAGTTGGACAGAGAAAGGATGAGACTGTGTAGAAAGACGAGTCGCACGAGCCCTTCTTAATGGAGGAGGTATGCGACGAGAGAGTTCAGAAGAGCAGTGTCCATTGTAATAGCGATAGTATAGAGAGAGTGACGCAACATTTCGACGGGCAGAAAGAGATTGGAGAAAATTAGTGAGAGCAGGAGAATTGATAAGGCGAAAAGCTCTAGACTCCACCTTTTCCAGGAGAGCTGTGTGTGTGGAACCACCCCAGATGTGTGACGCATACTCCATACAGGGGCGAACAACACCCCTATACAGAGCAAGCAACCGGGGTGGTGTGAAGAAATATTGTAGGCGCCTCAAAACACCCAACCTCTTAGAAGCTTGTTTAGAAAGAGAGGTAATGTGATCTTTCCAAGAAAGATCACGAGAAAAAGAAACACCGAGAATATTAAGGAGAGATGAAGGTTTGAGTTGCGTGTTTTCGAAGAAGATATCGTAGTTATGCGGAAGATTGTGTCGAGTAGAGAGATGGAGGAATTGAGTTTTTGAGGCATTGAAAACGACCATGTTTTCTTTGCCCCAATTGGAAATGAGAGATAGATCAGAGGTTAGTTGCTCCAAGGCCACCCTCCTTGCCTCTATTAACTGTTGCTGGGAGGGGCGTCTTTCAAAATGAAAAGAGTAATGAAGGGTGGAGTCATCAGCATAGGAGTGGATAGGAGATGAAGTAATAGAGAGAAGGTCATTAATGAAAAGCAGAAAAAGTGTTGGGGATAGGACAGATCCTTGAGGAACACCACTATTAATAGATTTATAGGATGAACGGTGGCCGTCTACAACAGCAGCTATAGAACGACCGGAAAGGAAATCAGAGAGAAGGTCACAGAGAGAAGGATAGATTCCGAAAGAGGGAAGTTTGGAAATCAAAGCTTTGTGCCAGACTCTATCGAAAGCTTTCGATATGTCCAGCGCTACAGCAAAAGATTCACCGAAATGCCGAAGAGCGGAGGACCAAGAGTCAGAGAGAAGGGAAAGAAGATCACCAGTAGAGCGTTTCTTTCGAAAGCCATACTGGCGATCTGAGATAAGATTAGAAGAATTGAGATACTTCCAAATCTTCCTGTTAAAGGATAGATTCGAAAACTTTAGAAAGAACGGAGGTTAAAGAAATAGGACGATAGTTAGAGGGTTGAGAGGGGTCCCCCTTCTTTGGCACAGGTTGAATGAGCGCACGTTTCCAGCAAGAAGGGAAGGTTGAAGTAGAAAGACATAGACGAAATAGTTTACCAAGGCATGGTGCAAGCTCGGAAGCACAAGTTTTGAGAACCACAGGAGGGATACCATCAGGACCGTACGCCTTCTTAGTGTTAAGCTCAGAGAGAGCAGAAGTGACATCTTTAGAAGAAATTACAATTTTAGGCATAAATGAGTTAGAGGGGGTTGAAGGAGGAGGAAACAGCTCCGGAATCGTCTAAGGTTGAATTTAAGGCAAAAGTTTGAGCAAAGAGTTCAGCTTCTAGAGGAAGGCAAAACGGCAGTTGTACCGTCAGAAGATACTAGAGGAGGGAAAGAGGAAGAAGCAAAGTTAGAGTTGACATTTTTTGCAAAATGCCAGAAAGGGCGAGAGGAAGAGGAGCCAGAAAGATTATTGCATTTGCGACGGAGAAAAGAGTTTTTAGTATCTCGAAGAATAGATTTTGCACGATTCCGGGATGAAATATAAGTTGCATGAGTTTCTGGAGTTTGAAGACGACGGTAATCCCTGAAGGCAGCATCCCTGCGGCGGATAGCACGAGAACAAGCAGAGTTAAACCAAGGGTTTATTAGGTTTAGTGGAAGGGAAAGAATATGGAATGTACGCCTCCATGCCAGAGAGAATCACCTCAGTTATGCGCTCTGCACACTCCAAGGGACCCCTCCCACGGAAACAGTAATCATTCCATGGAAAATCAGAAAAGTACGACCGCAAGTCAGACCAGTTAGTGGCACCGAAATGCCAGAAACGTCTCCTCGCCGATGGACGGGGCCGTTCTTGCGGAAGACTTGAAGAGACAGGACAAGATACGGAGATAAGAAGATGATCGGATGAACCCAGAGGAGGAAAGAGTTTAACAGTATAAGGAGAAGGATTAGAAGTTAGAAAAAGGTCAAGAATGTTGGGTTCATCACCAAGACGGTCAGGGATACGGGTAGGGAGTTGCACCACCTGCTCAAGGTTGTTGTGGATAGAAAATTGGAAGGCGAGTTCACCAGCTGGATCTTGAGAACTAGATGAAAGCCATTGGCGGTGGGGAACATTGAAATCACCTAAAATGATGATTTCGGAGAAAGAAGAAGAAGAAAGAATGTGTTCTATTTTGGAGTTAAGATAGTCGAAGAATTTTGGATAGTCTGTAGAGTTAGGAGATAAGTAGACAGAACAAATAAATTTAGTTGTAGAATTACAAGAAAGTTTGAGCCATAAAGTTGAGAATTCAGAAGACTCCAAATTAGAGACACGAGAACAGACAACATCGTTGCGCACATATGCGCAACATCCGCCTTTGGCTGAAAATTGAGGATAGAGACAGTAGGAGGAAACAGAGTAGGGTTTGCTGTCAGAGCACTCAGTCACCTGAGTTTCAGTTAAGAACAAGAGATGAGGTCTAGAAGAAGAGAGGTGGTGTTCGACAAAGTGGAGATTAGAAAAAAGACCGCGAATGTTGCAGAAATTAATGAAAAACGAAGACCGTGCATCAGGGCAAGCCGGCATAGAGGTCTTGGTGGCACCAACCCCATCACCGGAGGCCACCAACTCCCAAGTGGTGATGGGGGAAGGAGTATACGAATATACGCCACCAATTTGGGAGTCAGGCCCAGATCGTATAGTAGGCCAATGAGGGCTCTATGGCTCACACTATCGAATGCTTTCTTAAAGTCCAGCAGAGCAACGTAAGCTGACGATTTGTTGGCTCTAGCCGACCTCAGAATATAATCCATTAGCCATATGTTTTCACTTGTTCCCCTGCCCTCGACGAAGCCAGCCTGAAAGGCATGGTGCTCGACCACAGAAAGTCTCTTTTCCAATACGCGGTGGAGGATCCTGACTACCAGAGGGATGATACATATTGGACGGTAATCCCCGAAAAGCGAAGGGTTATTTTTTTTGAAATCAGGGAAATGCGCCCCCTGTAGATAGCTTGAGGCGCCCACTCAAGGATTCCATTCACAACCGTTAGAAGGTAATCCCTATTTATAGCTAACATATCATTGAGGGACATCCCATCCAACCCTCGCGCCGTGCTTGTCTTAGTTTGTTTCAGGGCCACGTCCAGTTCCGCGTGTGTGATTTCTGCGTCAAGGTCCCGAAAACGCTCCAGATTTTGTCTTTGCTGCAGCACCCCACCATCATCCATTCTAGGGAGATTGTCATTGATCACAAAGTAATTCTCCCACTCACGTCTGATGTTTCTGTTTGGAGGTATGTACTCCACAAACTCTGCCCTGTTTGTAATATATTTAAGGGCCGCAGCCTTATCTTTATAGAACAGGTTTTGTGTCCTTGCATACTCCCTTCTTTTCCTTGCTGAGCGGGATGCTACCGGAACCTCAACTTCGTGCTGCGGCATTTCCTCCCTTACAGGTCCTGGCTCGCCGCCAACGAGCCCAAGTCTCTCCATCAGCGACATCAGGTCTTCAAAGTTTATATTCGGATCTCCTTCCAGAACTGGTGGGGGGGCTATAACATCGGGCACCAGATCCTGATCAGGCCTAGCACCTGGAGGACCAGGCATTCTCACAAAACGTCCGCCATGCGCCTGCTCAACATCAATCATCCCAGTAGCAGAGGGACGTCTTCTAACATCCCGCTGTAAGGGGTTCCTTTCTCTTCTTGGTCTTAATCTCTCTTCCTGATTTTGCTGTTGTCTAATAGGAAGCTCTTCGACTGGACTCAAAGCCCGTGGACGAGCTACCGCCCCGTCCAACAAGGACCGATCCCCCAACTCCTCAGGAACAGGGTCCAAAGCCACTTCCCTTGGTCTTATATCTTCCGGGGCTAAGGGCACCCTCCCCCTTCTCGGCCTCAATCTTCGTCTATTATTATCGTCATTTTGGTCGTCCACCAGGTTTGGTTCTGGTTGGTCAACAGGAACCAGGCGCTCGGCTATTTGTTGTTGAGGCGCATCCTGATGTCGATTCCTAATCTCCTCAACTAGTCTCCTGTATTCAGGGTACTTACGTCTGCATTTAATAGCTTCCGATGATCTTATGCCTCTGCTCCCCCAATTCCACCTCTTTCGAAGCCAATAGGTACACCTCCTCTTTTGTCCATCTAACTTTCACGTCACCCCCTCGCGCAGCTAAGATCTTCTGGTCATAGAGCACCCTATGGGATCTTTGTTGGTGAACTCCCAGACCAGTAACAGTGCCGAAGGATCGGGGGAAGAATTCGCATCGATGTTCGGCCTGTCGATCCGCCATTTCTCACTGCAAAGATAATGCCCTTTAAGGTGAATTTCCTCGAGGGCTGTTGGAAATTATGCTAGGGTTACTATACTTTGCAGACAGATGTTGGGTGTTAGCTCAGCTCAAATTTGGGGCTTGACCTCCTGCGAAAACAAAAGCCAAGATTTCACAGGGGGAAGACTTTCAAAAGAGAGCAGTATCCAGCGGAACCTAAACTTGGAGGTCTCCCAACAGTGACTATGAGAACAGTGGGCACTTTACAAATTCCAATAAAAAATGCAAAGCGCGTCAAAGAGTCATAGTTACTCCCGCCAATAATTTTTTTTTTTTTTTTTTTTTTTTTTTTTTTTGGATGGAGTGCCACAAACCAAAACAGTATCCAGCGGGTACCAAACACTTGGAGGTCTTCCAACAGTAGCTATGAATTTCAAACACGTCCTATAAAATCTTACGAAATTACAGCACACATAAGAGAGTCATAGTTACTCCCGCCTAATAATCATAATTATTTTTTTATTTTTTTATTTTTTTATTTTATTTTTTTTATTATATTCCCTACCATGATTACAATACTAAACTACAAATAAATCATACTAATACTCTTTAAAAAAGACCCTCAACTTACCCTTTGATGACAGAAGTGTGGGCGAAAGTTTTCTATCTCCTTTTTCTTCGTTGCTCCGTTCTGGGTTTGGGGGCCCAACCTCTGCCATCTCCAGGCAAGCGAGGGTCCCCTACTCTACAAACGAAACCAAGGACACCCAGGGATAGGTGCAGGGCGGGCGGAGAGTAACTCGCTGGCGATTACTCTGGCCCCTTCCACATAGATCGGAACTTCATCCCCAGTTTCCTGCTGCTTGTTTGAAGAATCTGAGAATTCGGACGGATCCTTCCATGTTCTTCAATTCCAGTATCTTGATGGTGCCTAGAAGACCGAGTGATTTAAGGAAGCGATGGGATCTCGGAGCCGTGTCACCTCTCCAGTTCATGACCAGGGCTTCGGTGAAGACCTGACCAGTACCTGAAGTGACACGGACCCAAGATGCAATCTCCTCCTTATTATAATAATCTACTTTACGTTGATACACTGCCTCCATCCTTGCAGCGTGGGCATCGGCGCAGATCGTTGTATCGACGACATACGCCCTGTCCTGACGCCAGAAAACTAAGTCAGGACGTCTGATGCCCTCCGCTGTAGCGATTGTAGGCTCAAGGATGGAGGTGTACCCTTTCCTATCCAATGCATCTTTTAATGCCTTGTTCACTCCATCGTGTCGAAGCACTCGCTGCCGAGATGTGTGAGGGCACTCCTGGAGGATATGACCTAGGTTTTCCACTCGTCCGCAACCCAGGTCACAAGAGATTTCATTCAAATCTCTAGCTCTCCCTCTAGATGATCGCTCTTTTGTGGCAACCAGCCCCAACCTGATTTTAACTGCCTCAATGAATTCAGCCCCTTTCATGAGCTGAGTTCCATCGAGCATCCATTTGTAACAGGCTGGTTGCTTTTGAGCTTCCTCCAGGCCGCGCCCATCACAAAAGTCCGTAACTTTATTCAACCTGACGACTCTTGAGCTTGGGACTTTGATGGAATCAGCCACCAAATCCCAAAAGCCGCCTCTGGCACGCAACCGTCCTTTTATCCCCTCAAGAAGAGCAGGGACTTTTTCACATAATTGAGTCACAGCCAGACCTCCTTCTCCTGGATGTTGATGGAACATGGGCACGGGCGTGTCGGAAGGCAGGTGAAGGATTTTCCTAACAGCCGCCCGCACCGCTCTATCCAAGTTCCGAAGAAGGCCCACTGTGACCTGCCGGTGGACTAAGGTGTAGAAATATTTAGGCAACAGATATACTCTTAACAAGAGCATTTTCTGCTGCGGTTTCAAAGAGGCCCCCGCAATCCTGTTTAAGGCGTCAAGGAAAGCCGCGCCCAGCCAAGCTCTAGTTCCGGATCCCCCCATCTCGACACCGAGGATACTTATACACTCCGTCCCAGGGGATCACAGGCAATTCCTGCCCATTGAGCCTGAATGGCCTATAATCCCCTAGGACTTTCTTGGAGTGCCCAAGCCATTCCTTACCTATCGTTCCTCACTTGTTCAAACCTAATCTCAACCCTAATCTTTCTGCTCTTTCTGCTAGGATGTTTAAATTTGTTTCGAGTCCTTCTCTTGAGGACGCCACGAGGATCAGATCATCCGCGTAGGCCAGTGCATTAACCTTCTTGTTGTTGATACTCACTCCTAGATGTATGTTTAAACCTATGAGGATGTAATCAATCATAAGGTTGAACAGGGTAGGAGACAGAGGGTCACCCTGTAATACCCCCCCTACCCTGTTCAAACCACCCTTCACCCAAGGTTAACTTGACTTTACCATACAGTCTACGTAGGTATCCAAGGAGTCGAGGGGGAAATCCTACATCTTCCAAGATTCCGAGAAGCACATTGTGATTCACGGAATCGAAGGCTTTGCGAAAGTCCAGAAAAGCCACATATGTAGAACATTTCCTGGACTTTACAGTCTCCAAGATACTCTTCAAAAGGAAGATGTTCTCAGACGTCCCCCTCCCCCCCCTGAACCCCGCCTGGTGTTCCAAATTCTGGATGGTGCTTAATCTCCTTACTAAGATCCTATGCCACAACCCTACCACAACAGGAAGAACCGTTATGGGTCGGAAGTCTCCCTGCTGCTGCGGGTGATTAACCCTGGGAATAAGAGTTATCCGACCCTTGAAGATGGCTTCCGGTGCCCATTGAAAGAGACCATTCACCACCCTCAAAAGATCTTCTTTCCTGATATTTTTCACATCCTCAAGAGACATACCGTCTAGACCTCTTGCTGTGGATGCGTCCGTCCGTCTAATCGCCCAATCCAGCTCCTCAGTTGTAATCGCACCATCCATACCCCCAAAATCCACTTCAATATGCCGCAGATAGAGAAGATATCCATCCCGAACTTTATCCTTCTGTTCTTGCATAGCAAAATACTGTTTCCACTGATCCTTAACTTCCTGAGATGGTGGTGACCTTTGTACATAAGCCTCTCTGTTGGTAATAAATTTAAAAGCTTCTGCCTTATCTAAGTGGTACAGTTTCTGCGTCTTACGATACAACTGTTTCTTCCTTTGAGTTCTGTTTCTCGGAGGAAGTTCCTCATCCTGTCTGATGTTATACAATTCCTGATTGGGCGGTTGACAGACTAAACCACAAGCCACTAGCAAGTTTTCCAGCTCTTCTAACTCAATTTCCTGGAAAGGAACGTTACCATGCTCCTGACCCACACTGACAATCCCTTCCCTCGCATCCACTACTTTTTCCTCAACCCGGGGCTCCATACCCCTTACCCTTTCCTCCTCTCTTTCCTGCCTCTCAAGCCTTAACTGTTCTAGCACATCTCTGTAGGAACGCTGTTTCCTTTTTCCTTTTATTCCCTCAAAGGAGCGCAACGGAAAGGCTGCATGGAGCTCCTGGTTAAGGTTTGCAACTCCCCTATTACTCAGCTCTAATTCTTTCTCTGCCATTAAAAATACTTCTTCGGGCCTCCATCTCGGCTTTCTACTTCCATGACCTGGCCCGAACCTCTTCTTCATAGATGGCTTTGTGAGTACGTTGTCTGTGTACTCCCAGCCCAGTGCGCGAGGTAAATTGCCTCGCGCAATTGGGACAGGAAAACTCTACCATTCTAATCCCGATCTCTCCCACAGAGCACGCCCTTAGAAAGTTAAACTTTACTTACAAGGGAGGTCTTTGTGTGAGAGTGTTTCGAGCACTCTGTGGATGGTGACCAAAGTTTTAGCACCTTAACTTGCCTTCTCCCAAACTACAAGGTCGTCGGCTTAGCCTTGCAACCTAGAAGAATGCAAAATCAAGGAGTTCCCAGGGGGACCACGTGGAGGACTTTCGCCGTAACTAAGCTTACGTGTGCTGGCACTGGAAAATCTGACGAAATTGTAGGGTCAACACAAGAGAGTCATAGTTACTCCCGCCAACACAAGAGAGTCATAGTTACTCTTCCAACAGTAGCTATGAATTTCAAACACGTCCTATAAAATCTTACGAAATTACAGCACACATAAGAGAGTCATAGTTACTCCCGCCTAAGAGAGTCATAATTACAATTTTTGAATTTTTGAATTTTTGAAAATATATTCCCCGCCTCTACACTACTAAACCCACCACCATTTTGATTGTATGCTTAATACTACAATCACTACCCCAATGTTATCTTCACTAGGAACAGAATACTCTGTCCCGAACCGTCGGGGGGGGGTCCGACCACACGCAGCGCCGAATGCACGATGTTATGTGAAGTCCCTAAGGGACGGCTGAAAAACTCAGAGTGAGAAAAGCCATAGAAACTATCTACAGTATGTTAGTATTATTACTGAAAGATGTACATAATTCTGATAATCTAATATAATATAAACAGATAAGTAAAATAATTGATAAATAATAAATATATAAATTACTTAATAAAATAAATAAGTCAAATATTTTGACAGTCTAGTTATTGCGGTCTTGAACGTTCTGCCCAAAATAAATTTTATAAATAAAAAAGATGCGTAAAATGTCATGAAAAATAAATGAATAAATTAATTAATAACATAAATAATAAATTTGGGCAGAATCACATAGGCTCCTTCTCACTTATCGGCACCCCGATAAGCCACCCACCCCACAGCTCAAGGGGGGGCACGAGTAAACTGCTCCCTTAAACGTCAAATCTGCCTCAAGAAAATACACCACGGGCGAGTTCGTGGTGGGCGGGAGTCATCCACAGGAAGGCTCCCAACCCCTGTCCGCCTTCTCCAAGGCCAATGACCGGGCTATCCCCAGCGACCCGATGCAGCACCAAAGAATCGGAACATTCTTGCAGAACCCTCGAGGTTTCGGACTTCCAGCATTTTAATCACACGCGAAACCCCCAGGGATCTCAATAACAACAAGGATCTTGGATACAAATCGCCCCTCCAATTCATGACGAGAGCGGAGATGGTAACTCGCTCTCGCCTAGATCTCACACTCACCCATTGCTTTATTTCTTGTTGGTCATAATAAGCACATTTCCTGTTATATACGTTTGCCATGCTCGTGCCATGGGCATCGGCAGACACTGTTGTGTCTACCACCCATGCATCCTCCTCGTTCCAAAAAACTAAATCTGGTCTTCTAATTCCCGCCTGAGTGGGGATTATCGGCTCCAGCAAGACATCATATCCCCGACTCTCCAATGCCCTTTTAAGCACATCATTCATGCTATCGTGCCTCTGTGTCCTGATTCTCGCGACCACAGGACACTCCTGCAGGATGTATCCCAGGGATTCCACCCTAGGACACCCAAGGTCGCATAGTTTGTCCTGCAGGACATGAGGTCTTCCTCTAACCGCTCGTTCCCTGGTATTAGATACAGCCAAGCGGATTTTAATCGCCTCCACAAAGACAGAGCCCTTCATCAGCATCGTCCCATCCGTAATCCAGGAGTGGCACCCTGGCTGCCGGCGGGACTCGCCCAGCCCCAGGCCGTCACAGAACTCTGTCACCAGAGATCTTCTGGGACGACCCGAGACCGGGACTTGAAATGCCCCGCGCGACATGCTCCCAAACACCACCCCTGGCCACCAGCCGATCGCACAAACCAGCCCTCAGCTTCGGAATAACCACCTCAAGCTCGGGGACCCCCAGCCCCCCGTCTCCTGGATGGTGATGAAACATGTTGACCGGGGTATCCCCCGGGAGATGCAGAATCTTCCTCACAGATGCGCGAACAGCGCGATCTATGCCCCTCAGCACCCCTATGGAGATCTTCTGGTGCATGAGTTGGTAGTAGCACTTTGGTAACAGGTACGTCCTTAGCAGGAGCATCTTTTCCTGGGGTTTTAAGCAAGCTGCCGAGAGCTTCCGAAGACTCTCCACCGTTCTCGCACCTAGCCACTTCTTGGGGCCTTTAAGATCGAATTCCGCGCCCAAGTATTTGCACATTCCACCCCAAGATAGAGTGGGAATCTGCTCCTGCCCTGTTTCAAAGGGGGTCAAGTCCCCTACTACTTTCTTCTGTCTGCCCAGCCATCTCTGGCCAGCTGTAACGCATTTTCTAATCCCCAGAGTCAACCCGACCTGGGCCGCTCTCCGAACAAATTTGTTCAGAGAGTCATTCAGACCCTCACGCGAAGAGGACAAGGTCGTCCGCGTACGCCACTGCCCCTATGCGCTCTCCTCCAAATTCCACACCGACTTCCGGATCCAGTCCCTTGAGCACATAATCGATTAAGATGTTAAAAAGCAGCGGAGAGAGAGGGTCCCCCTGCAAGACCCCCCTCCCCTGCTGAAACCACTCGTCACCCAAGGTCAGCCTTGTTGATCTATAGACTAGCTGAATATACGCCACCAATCTTGGTGGCAGACCCAAATCATAAAGTAAACCTATCAAAGCAGGGTGAGCCACTGAATCAAAGGCCTTTTGACAGTCCAGCAGGGCCAGGTAAGTTGAAGATTTCCTGGGCCCCGCTGAACCGATCACCCCCTTTAATAGCCAGATATTCTCGGAAGTACTTTTACCAGACATAAAGCCCGCCTGAAAGCGGTTGTGTTGGACAACCGACATTCTCGCAGCCAGAATCCTGTGAAGGATCCTGACTACCAGGGGCATGACGCAAATTGGCCTGAAGTCCCCTAACTGTGATGGTAAGTTCCTCTTTGGAATTAGAGTGATTCTCCCCCTGAAGATGGATTCCGGGGCCAGGGAAAAAATGCCATTAAGGACCTCCAGCACATCATCCCTGTTCAAAGCCCTCAAATCAGACAGAGAGACACCGTCCAACCCTCTAGCAGTAGAGGAGTTGGTATTCTTACAAGCGACCTCTAACTCTTCACGTGTTATAGGAGCATCCAAGCCCTCAAAGAGCTCCCGATTTTGATCCTGAGCCATTAACTCCCCATCATGTACTCGGCCCAGACCAGGATTGACCTGGAAATACTCTTGCCACTCTGTTCTCACCTCTCTCGATGGATTCGCTCTTTCAACATAGTTTTGATTATCAACTATGAACTTCAGAGCCTCCGCTTTATTTTTCGCATAGATGGTCTGCTGCCTTGCATAAAGTCTTTTCTTTCTAGCCGCCCTCGAAAGTAATGCGACATTCTCCTCTCTGCGAGGGAGAACCTGGCTTGGAGGACGTGGATCGTTGACCGCCATCCCCAAACCGGACATCTTAAGTAAGAGACGCTCCAAACCATTATCGTCCTCCTCGGGAGGGACCTCCTGTCTCCTCAATTGCCGCTGCTGCTGATCTACAGCCTCGATCCGTGGTACAACTTCTTGCGGGATCAACACCTGATCATGCCCTGGTTGCTCCCGCATGTCCTCAACATGAGGGACCTCCACCTCAACCCTGACTTCCCCTTGTCCAGGTCGCCATGGTCGTGGTCGTAAACCACGCCTTCCTGGTGGACTCACTTGCAAATTTTGACGCTCTTCCTGATGTCCCACCTCCCACTGCTGGGCACGTAGGCCTTCCAAAATGCTCTTATACTCCCCATTCTTCCTTTTGCCTTTAATCGCCTCGAGCGACCTGGCCGGGAACAGGGGAACCAATGCAGCGTTCATAAAAACAACACCCTGAGTCTCAAGCTCCAACTCTTTTCTTGCCAAAAGATGGATTTCCTCTCTAGACCACCTAATTTTCACATCCCCCCTTCGATCCAGAAGATCCCGATCATACTCCTCTCTGTCTGTGCATACGTTGTTGGTGCACCCTCAGACCCTTCAGCGATGCAAAGTTGCGGTCACAGTAGATACACACATGAGATAACGCCTCGGCCATTGCTTTTCCACGAGAGGAACAAGCCCTTTATGGGGAATAATTTCCCTAAAGAGTGATGTTATTTGAAAGCTCTTTTTACACGTCCTCTGCGGACACGGGTCAGAAGTTAGCTCGGCCCAGACTTGTAGCTCCCCACTCGAATTCTTTAAAAGAAGAATCCGGGATTGAGAGCGGCAAGCAAAGGCAGTTTCCAGCGGGTACCGTTCTTTGGAGGTCTTCTGCTTCAACTATGAATATCAAACAAATCCTACAAAATCTTGCGAAATCACAGTAAATATAAGAGAGTCATAGTTACTCCCGGCTAAGAAAGTCATAATTTTTTTTTTTTTTTTTTTTTTTTTTTTTTCCCCGCCTATACCACCACCTAACTCGAAGGTATTGATACCTTCTAACCTATATTTATTATCTTCACTGGCCAGTGCTTACCACTTACCCGAACTCAAGGCTAGACCTGCATCGGTAAGCATCTATCTAACATAACTATTTTAGTTGTGATTTAACATTGTGTTAGTATAAAATGAACATAAGTTTTATAATATAAAATAGATGAGTAAAGATCAGAGATCTTATAAATATATAAAATAATATAGTTTATAAAATTAATAATATAAGTATAAAGTTTTTATATTGACTTGGGTTAGTCCCTAGTAAAATTTCATAATATAAAAAGATGAGTAAATATACTGAATAAATATATAAGATAAAGTAATTAATAATATAAATAATAAAAGCTAATTCCAGTTTAGAGACGGAAGGCTTCTGCCGGATGCCGAACTCAGGGTGTTCGGTAAAAGCACCAACCTTAAACGTCAAATCTTTGTACAAATCTGCACCACGGGCGGGTTCGTGGCGGGCGGGAGTCTTCGCAGGAAGATACTCCCAACCCCTGTCCGCAGTTACGCAAATGACGGAGATTACTACCCCCAGCGTCCTGCCGCCGCTTGGTGGAACTGGAGGGACTTGGCAGACCCCTCCAAATTCCGAATTTCCATTAGTTTTATGTGCCTCAGGGGGACTCCAAGAGTCCTAAGGAGACCAAGACTTCGGGAGGCCAAATCGCCCCTCCAATTCATTACCAACGCACCAAAATCCACTGAAGCTGAGTTGGTAGTTGTCATTACCCAGTTTATGATGTCTGCTGTAGAATAGTATCTGACCTTCAGGTCGAACACCGCGCTCATCGCAGCGGCGCCCGCATCCGCACAGATGGTCGTATCTACCACCCATGCCCTGGCTCCTTTATAGGCAACCAGGTCAGGTCTGCGCACCCCCGCCTGTGTTGGGATCGTGGGTTCGAGTAAGGTACTATAGCCCGCACCCTCTAACGCAGTTTGCAAGATGTTATTTACTGCATCGTGCCTCTCTATACGGAGGCGAGAGGTGTGCGGGCATTCCTGCAGAATGTGCCCCAGAGTCTCGATCCTCCGGCAACCCAGGTCGCAGAGAATGTCATTCATCTCCCTAGGCCGCCCTCGGGTCTTTCTCTCCCTAGTGTTGATGAGCCCAAGCCTTATTTTTATACACTGGATGTAAGAGGAGCCCTTCATAAGTAAAGAGCCGTCGGAAATCCAGGAGTGGCAGCCAGGTTGCTTCCTGGACTCCGCCAGCCCCAGGCCGTCACAGAACTCTGACACCAGTTGTCTGCGCTGACGACCTGAGGCCGGGGGGGAGATTAACCCTCCCACCACTTCCCAGATCCCGCCCCTCTCCATCAGTTTTGCTTTAAGGTTGGTCTGTAGGGAGAGAATCATAGACTCCAGTTCCGGGACCCCCAGTCCTCCATTTCCAGGATGTTGGTGGAACATTGGGACCGGGGTATCCCAAGGCAGATGCAGGATCTTCCTTACTGCCGCTCTGGTGGCGCGATCTAGATTCCTCAGGAGTCCGATGGTCATTTTCCTGTGCGCCACCGAGTGGTAAAACCCAGGCAGGGATACGCTTTCAACAGCATCATTTTTTGTTGCGGTTTTAGGCAAGCATTCGAGATTTTAACCAACGAGTCTCGTAGACGAGCGCCCTCCCATCTGGTGGTTCCTCTCAATGAGATGTTGATACCGAGGTATTTGTAGATGTCATCCCAGCTCAATACTGGGATTTCCTCTAAATCCACCATAAATGGGGCGCCATCCGCGACTATCTTCTTCGCTCGCCCTAGCCATTTCAGGCCCGCAGTTGAGCACTTTTGCACCCCCAAGGTCAAACCCACAGCTTCTGCTCTTGTAATGAAGCTGTTGAGAGTATTTTGCAATCCCAATCTCGTGGAGGCGAAGAGAGCGATATCATCCGCATAAGCCAGCGCACTTACCCTGTGGCCCCCAAGACTCACCCCTATTTCGTCCGGGAGACCGGCCAGTATATAGTCAATCAAGATGTTGAAAAGATGAGGGGATAGAGGGTCTCCTTGAAGAACTCCCCTTCCCTGACTAAACCAGCCGTCTCCCAGAGTTAATCTCGTATGCATGTAAACCATTTGGATATAGCCTACTAGCCTCGGGGGCAGGCCAAGATCATATAATATGCCAATCAGGGCAGTATGGCTGACACTATCAAACGCCTTCCTAAAGTCAAGCAGGGAAACATAAGTTGAAGTTTTGCTCGTCCTTGCCGACTTCAGGATTGC
>SEYY01004877.1:12500-20000 GCA_009176605.1 Armadillidium nasatum | reverse complement strand
AACTCTTTCCTCCTATGGGTTCATCCGATCACCTTCTTATCTCCGTATCTTGTCCTGTCTCTTCAAGTCTTCCGCAAGAACGGCCCCGCCATCGGCGAGGAGACGTTTCTGGCATTTCGGTGCCACTAACTGGTCTGACTTGCGGTCGTACTTTTCTGATTTTCCTTGGAATGATTACTGTTTCCGTGGGAGGGGTCCCTCGGAGTGCGCTGAGCGCATAACTGAGGTGATTCTCTCTGGCATGGAGGCGTACATTCCATATTCTTTCCCTTCCACTAAACCTAACAAACCTTGGTTTAACTCTGCTTGTTCTCGTGCTATCCGCCGCAGGGATGCTGCCTTCAGGGACTACCGTCGTCTTCAAACTCCAGAATCTCATGCAACTTATATTTCATCCCGGAATCGTGCAAAATCTATTCTTCGAGATACTAAAAACTCTTTTCTCCGTCGCAAATGCAATAATCCTTCTGGCTCCTCTTCCTCTCGCCCTTTCTGGCATTTTGCAAAAAATGTCAACTCTAACTTTGCTTCTTCCTCTTTCCCTCCTCTAGTATCTTCTGACGGTACAACTGCCGTTTTGCCTTCCTCTAAAGCTGAACTCTTTGCTCAAACTTTTGCCTTTAATTCAACCTTAGACGATTCCGGAGCTGTTCCTACTCCTTCAACCCCCTCTAACTCATTTATGCCTAAAATTGTAATTTCTTCTAAAGACGTCACTTCTGCTCTCTCTGAGCTTAATACTAAGAAGGCGTACGGTCCTGATGGTATCCCTCCTGTGGTTCTCAAAACTTGTGCTTCCGAGCTTGCACCCTGCCTTGGTAAACTATTTCGTCTTTGTCCTTCTACTTCAACCTTCCCTTCTTGCTGGAAACGTGCTCTCATTCAGCCTGTGCCGAAAGAAGGGGGAACCCTCTCAACCCTCCTAACTACCGTCCTATTTCTTTAACCTCCGTTCTTTCTAAAGTTTTCGAATCTATCCTTAACAGGAAGATTTGGAAATATCTCAATTCTTCTAATCTTATCTCTGATCGCCAGTATGGCTTTCGTAAGAAACGCTCTACTGGTGATCTTCTTTCCCTTCTCTCTGACTCTTGGTCCTCCGCTCTTCGGCATTTCGGTGAATCTTTTGCTGTAGCGCTGGACATATCGAAAGCTTTCGATAGAGTCTGGCACAAAGCTTTGATTTCTAAACTTCCCTCTTTCGGAATCTATCCTTCTCTCTGTGACCTTCTCTCTGATTTCCTTTCCGGTCGTTCTATAGCAGCTGTTGTAGACGGCCACCGTTCATCCTATAAATCTATTAATAGTGGTGTTCCTCAAGGATCTGTCCTATCCCCAACACTTTTTCTGTTTTTCATTAATGATCTTCTCTCTATTACTTCATCTCCTATCCACTCCTATGCTGATGACTCCACCCTTCATTATTCTTTTCATTTTGAAAGACGCCCCTCCCAACAACAGTTAATAGAGGCAAGGAGGGTGGCCTTGGAGCAACTAACCTCTGATCTATCTCTCTCATTTCAATTGGGGCAAAGAAAACATGGTCGTTTTCAATGCCTCAAAAACTCAATTCCTTCATCTCTCTACTCGACACAATCTTCCACACAACTACGATATCTTCTTCGAAAACACTCAACTCAAACCTTCATCTCTCCTTAATATTCTTGGTGTTTCTTTTTCTCGTGATCTTTCTTGGAAAGATCACATTACCTCTCTTTCTAAACAAGCTTCTAAGAGGTTGGGTGTTCTGAGGCGCCTTCAGTATTTCTTCACACCACCCCAGTTGCTTGCTCTGTATAGGGGTTGTTGTTCGCCCCTGTATGGAGTATGCGTCACACATCTGGGGTGGTTCCACACACACAGCTCTCCTGGAAAAGGTGGAGTCTAGAGCTTTTCGCCTTATCAATTCTCCTGCTCTCACTAATTCTCTCCAATCTCTTTCTGCCCGTCGAAATGTTGCGTCACTCTCTCTCTCTACTATCGCTATTACAATGGACACTGCTCTTCTGAACTCTCTCGTCGCATACCTCCTCCATTAAGAAGGGCTCGTGCGACTCGTCTTTCTACACAGTCTCATCCTTTCTCTGTCCAACTCTCTGACCCCAGACTTAACCTCTATGCTCAATCTTACATTTACTCTACTGGTAAAGTCTGGAACACACTTCCTTCATCTATTTTCCCAACTACCTATGACTTAAGCACCTTTTAAACGCCGTGTATCAGGTCATGTCGGCCTTTAATTTGACCATGTTTCCGACTTCCCTCCCAACTCTGGTGGAACAATGGTAGGCCTCTGGCCTTTGCCCACCAGAGGAAAATAAAAAAAAAAAAAAAAAAAAAAATATATATATATATATATATATATATATATATATATATATATATATATATATATATATATATATATATTATATATATATATATATATATATATATATATATATATATATATATATATATATATATATATATATATATATATATATATATATATATATATATATATATATATATATATATATATATATATATATATATATATATATATATATATATATATATATATAGTATATATATATATATATATATATATATATATATATATATATATATTATATATATTATATATATATATATATAATATATATAAAAGCTCCGTAGCTCAGTCGATCGAGCACTCGTTATAGCAAGCGAGAGGCTCAGAATACGAGGCCTGGCCGGAACGGGAAACGTCAGCGGTTTTTCCTTGCGCTTAACTTCGAATGACGCAGTCGTTAAACGAGTACATAAGTGGAGTGCTCTTGCCACTGATGTTAATAATCTGGCCCAGCCAGCGTTATCATAGCAACCTTGTGAATTTTAACTCTTTAAAAACTCAACTTCTTTACATCTCCCTCTCAAAAACACCTTCCAACTTTCCTATCTTCTTCGATGGCTCTCCTGTCTCACCTGTAAATAACATTTACATTCTTGGTCCTAACATAAACAATAAATTTTCTTTTAAACCATATCTCATAATTGTTGCTAAAACGGCCTATAAGAAGCTGGGAA
The DNA here is from genome assembly GCA_009176605.1 of Armadillidium nasatum. NCBI lineage: Eukaryota > Metazoa > Arthropoda > Malacostraca > Isopoda > Armadillidiidae > Armadillidium > Armadillidium nasatum. Next base: position 16,949 of record SEYY01004877.1, on the reverse strand, counting down.
TTCTATTCAGTTTAAGGGAGTTTTTTTCTTATCAGTTACGTGAATTATATAAGGGACTTATTCGCCCTTGTATAAAGTACTGTTCTTACATTTTGGGGGCGGCTACGGCTCCTCCACTCTTCTGAATAGGGTTGAGTCTAAAGCTAAAAGATTAATAAACTGTCCCTTACTTTCAAACTCTCTTGACACCCCTATCTCTGCGACATGACGTTGGCGCACTATCTCTTTTCTATAGGTACTACAATGGCAGGTGCTCGAGGGAATATGCCCCTCGCATTCCTCCACCGATGTGTCGTCCTCGTTGCACCATGTGTGCCCTGCTTTCGCATGAATTTTGTGTGGATACTGGAAACCCCAGACTTGCCCGTTGTGGTGCCTGTTTCTTTCCAGCCACATCTGTTCTGTGGAACCCTCTACCATTATCTATTTTTCTTCCTGTATTTAATCTTTCTCTCTCAAAGCTTCTATCTGTCCCCACCTGAGGGATTTGTGTTAGGTTCGAGTTTGAGTAAGTTTTCTTTCTTTTGTATGTGCCCCCCCCCCCTTGAAAAGGGCTCTTCTCGTGAGTGGTGGTGATCTGTTAAAAAAAAAAAAAACTACCATACCTATAATATATATATATATATATATATATATATATATATATATATATATATATATATATATATATATATATATATATATATATATATATATATATATATATATATATATATATATATATATATATATATATATATAGATATTTTAGTTTAATACAATTTATATTCAATAGTAATTAGGGATTTAAATAACACACATAAATATCTTTTTACGCTTTAACAAGCTTTCATCAAAGACTGTTAAAATGAACTATTAATTGATAAAAATTTTCCTAATACAAGAAAATGAGCCACAAATTGCCTTAGCGCTTTCTGTTTATTGAGCTCCATGTCTGATGCGATCTCAAAATACGTTGGTATAAATTTGTTTTTTCTTGACTCAAAAATATTGGAAGATTAAATTATTACAAATTAATGACAAACAATGATGCAAAAAACTCAAGAAAGACAAATGTAGTTAGCTTCTTTCATTTTCTCTGGTTATCTCTCTGATATTAGAAGATTACACCAAACATTCCAGTTTTCTTTGTTTGTGGGATAGTCGGGTAGATGACAAACATTTTGAACAATATGAATGGCCAGCTTGAAAATCTTTTACATCTGGATTTCAAAATGTCGTCGCTAACCCATTGATTGATCCTAAAAAATATTCTACTCCCTCAGCTGCATATAAAGCTATTTTTGATGAAAAATCTTAGGGAATGAAATAACACGAGATTTTCTTTATATAAAAAATAAATTTCCACACATAAGTGATGTGAAATTGATTGCTGGTATTTTTGATGGTCCTCAGATTAGAAACGTAATGAAAGATCCTAATAAGGGTATCAAAGTCACAGACATTAACATGATGGTCGACTACTGCTGGTATTTGAAAGGAATGTACCCAGAGCCACTCATAATAGAAAAGCAATTAAGGCGTCTTTTTTTCTAATTTGTAGTCCAATGTGTGGCAATACTTAACAAATCATAACGTTATAACAGTTTTCCATTCAAGTGCAAATAAGACCCTTATATAATTGGATTAACTGCTCAAAAGAGAAAAATTCTCTCAACCTGAACAGTATTCCCAGCTTCTTAGAGACCGCCTTAGCAACTATTGTGATATGTGGTTTCCAAGACAATTTAGTGTTTATGTTAAGACCAAGAATGTTAATGCTATTTACAGGTAAGACGGGAGAGCCATCGAAGAAGATGGGAAAGTTGGGAGGTGTTTTTGAGAGGGAGATGTGAAGAAGTTGAGTTTTAAAAGAGTTGAATTTCACAAAGCTGCTATGACACCACCGAGAAATCCCATCCAGATCGGCAAGAATAGAATCGGAAAGTTGAAGACGAAAAGCAACTCTAGAAGCAAAAGAACGAACAGATTTGAAATGAGTAGAAGAATGTAGAGATGAGTCATCAGCATGAGAATGAACAGAGTTAGAAGTGCAGTTGAGAAGATCGTTAATGAAAAGTAAGAATAAGGTTGGAGATAAAACAGAACCCTGAGGAACAATACAGTTGACAGAAAAAGAGAAGAGGTCGCTTCATCTACAAGTGCCGAAATGGAGCGATCTGAGAGAAAACTAGACAAGAGTAAGTAAAGTGGAGGAGGAAACCCAAAGGAAGGGAGCTTGAAGAGCAGCGACGCATGTCATACCCGGTCAAAAGCATTGGATATGTCAGGCTCCACCTCGCAAGACTCCCCGAAGTCCCTAAGGGCAGAAGACCATAAATCAGTGAAATAAGAAAGAATGTCACCAGTTGACCTCGAGCGCCGAAAGCCATACTGATGATCTGAGAGAAGAAAATGAGACTCCAAATGGTCTAGGAAATGAAGAGTTGAGGAGAGTTTCAAAAATTTTAGACAGAACACAAGTTAAAGCTACAGGTTGATAGTTGGAAGGGTCAGAGTGGCTTGTGTTTTATTCAATTTGAGTTTCATTTTGAAGAGTCATGTTCAGTTGCAACACTTAGCATAAATCTGAATATTCAAGATATACGCCAAAAGCGTCTAAGGAAAAGAACAGAGTGTGCATAATGAAAATATTTTCCATAGGAAGAAAAATTAACCTGAAAGAGCAAAACTAATATTTTCGTGACAAGCGAGGTCAATTTCTATAGAATTCGTTTAAAAACACAGACCTCAAAACCCAATTTTTCAAAAGCAGACCAGAGAAATAAATACTTATTATTAATAATAATATTAGTAATAATAATAATATTAATACTTCAGCATTATATTAGTAAAGGAATGATAAATAATGCCTCTGAGATACGAAAAAGGAAGTAGAAAATTAAAGTAATTTCTTCAATTTTTCAAAAGTAAAAATAAATCAATCAATCAAGAAAAAAATAAACAAATACATAAATTAGTAAATAATTAAAATGTTTCGATTTATTCTTCGCACAATCTTTGATCCCATTTATTTTAATTAAAAGAAATAATTTCTTCCCCCCAAAGGAATGAATATTTTTTCATTGTATTTTTTTCTTTCTTTGCGTCTATAAAAGACATATTTATCTAAATTTGGAAATAATTGAATGTTACTAATATCTGCAAACTGAGAAATAATGAAAATATTACATAGATTTTATTCGTAATGATAATATTAGAAATTTTTAGCTGAGAAAATAATAATAAAATAGTACTACTACTACTGATAATAATATCTAATGATAATAAAAATTATTATACTAGTACTACTGCTAATAATAATATCAATAATAATAGGAAAAGGAATTCTCATAATTTGTGGCGTATATATATATATATATATATATATATATATATATATATATATATATATATATATATATATATATATATATATATATATATATATATATATATATATATATATATATATATATATATATATATATATATATATATATATTTTTAATTTATTTATTTATTTATTATTATTATTATTTCATGTCGGCGTTACTCTGTTTGTTAATGGTCATTTTATTTTTTTATTTATTTATTTATTTATTTATTTTTATTATTTTTTATTTATTTTTATTTATTAATTTATTTTTATTTTTTATTTATTTTTATTTAATTTGTTATTATATATTATTTATATATATATATATATATATATATATATATATATATATATATATATATATATATATATATATATATATATATATATATATATATATATATATATATATATATATATATATATATATATATATATATATATATAATATATATTTTGAAAATATTTTACATACATTTTATAAAAGCGAATGAAACACATTAATACTCTTAGTATAAAAAATAAGAATTAAAACTAAACCCCTATCCTCTTCTTCTTGTATAAGATTTAAAGTATATAAAAATTTCAAAAAATACACAGTAAACTCTTCAAAAAATCCAAACTTGTAATTTTTTTTTTTTTTTTTAAAGTTTATCTCTTTCTACTCACTTCTTTGGCTCTTAATTTTATTTTTATATATATTTATTTTTATTTCGTTTTATTTTATTTTATTTTATTTTATTTTATTTTATTTTTAACTATTTGGAGTATAAAAACAATGTCAAATGAGAAGACGTTCAAATAAATACGCATCGTTGGTTTAAATGATTTTCAAAGTAAAATGTTTTTTATTTCTTTGAAAATGTTTATTTTTCCTTAATTTTCCAGAATTATTATTTCATTAATATTTTGACAAGAATAATAATAATAATAATAATAATAATAATAATAATAATAATAATAATAATAATAATAATAATACTAAACAAACAATAGGGGAATAAAACATGAATATTATCTACAATCTCTTTTAAACGTTGTGAATATGTGAAGAGCCATATGTGAGTATTGAGATTAGTGTAAGTAATACA
>SEYY01004877.1:0-7500 GCA_009176605.1 Armadillidium nasatum | reverse complement strand
AGAAAATATATATATATATATATATATATATATATATATATATATATATATATATATATATATATATATATATATATATATATATATATATATATATATATATATATATATATATATATATATATATATATATGGGGAAAACTAACTCGACTCGTTTTCCGTAATGCATTAACTAATTTTTTAAATCCACTTTTTGATAAAATAATAAAAAGTAAAACACTAAAAGAGAATCAACAAGAAAAATATAAAAGACATAATAAAGGCAAAGAATAAAAAAATCGTATACATTTCAGAGCATTAACCATGCTCCCTGATCCCTTCGCTAGTAAATAGAAGAATAAATCAATAACACGATATCAAACACCGACCAAACAAAAAGCGCAAACCCAGCAATGTTAGAAAATGACTATATCGCATTCTGATAACTCACAAATAGCGAAAAATTAGTCTTTAAAACTTATTTTCAAAAATTAATTTATAATTAAGGTAATTTTCGTAGAATAGAAAGCGTGTATTCATTTTTCCTGCCATATATATATATATATATATATATATATATATATATATATATATATATATATATATATATATATATATATATATATATATATATATATATATATATATATATATCCGTCGGTGGGCAAAGGCCGGAGGCCCACCGAATTCCAACGGAGTTGGAAAAACTCTATCCTGGTCGATGGAGGCCGACAAGTCCAGACACACGGCGTTTGAAAGTATGCAAGTCGAAGGAAGTTGGTAAAACAGATAAAGAGAGTGTGTTGCAGACTTTACCAGTAGAGTATATGTAAGATTGAGCATAGCGGTTAAGTCTGGGGTCTTAGAGTTGGACAGAGAAAGGATGAGATTGTGTAGAATGGCTTGTCGAACGAGTTTTTCTCAATGGAGGAGGTATTCGATGAGAGAGTTCAGAAGAGCGGTGTCCGTTCCGTTGAAATAGCGATAGTAAAAAGTAAGTGACGCAACAATACGACGAATAGAAAGAAATTGAAGAGAGTTAGTAAGAGATGTAGAATTTTTGAGACGATAAACCCTAGACTCCGCCTTCTCAAAGAGAGCTGTATAAGTGCAACCACACCAGATGTGCGAAGCACACTCCATACAGGGACGAACAACACCCCTACAGAGAGCAAGAAACTGGAGTGGAGTGAAGTAATTCTGAAGGCGCCTCAGAACACCCAACCTCTTAGAGTCTTGTTTAGAAAGAGAAGTAATGTGGTCTTCCCAAGAAAGATCACGAGAAAAAGATACACAGAGAATATTAAGAACAGATGAAGGATTGAGTTGTGTGTTTTCGAAGAAGATATCATAGTTGTGTGGAAGATTGTGTCGAGTTTTTGAGGTATTGAAAAGTACCATGTTTTCTCTGCCTTCTATTTGAAATACGAGAAAAATCAGAGGTTAGTTGCTCCAAAGCTACCCTTCTCGAGTCTATTAACTGCTGTTGGGAGGGACATCTTTCAAACTGAAAGGAGTAATAAAGGGTGGAGTCATCAGCATAGGAGTGGATAGGAGATGAAATAATAGAAAGAAGATCATTATGGAAAAATAGAAAAAGTGTTAGAGATAGTACAGAATCCTGAGTAACACCACTATTAAAAGATTTATAGGATGAACTGTGGCCGTCTACAACATCTGTTATAGAACGACTGGAAAGGAAATTGGAGGGGTCACAGAGAGAAGGATAGATACCGAAAGAGGGAAGTTTAGAAATTAAAGCTTTGTGCCAGACTCTATCGAATGCTTTCGATATGTCCAGTGCCACAGCAAAAGATTCACCGCAATTTCGAAGGGCGGAGGACCAAGAGTCAGAGAGAAAGGAAATAAGATTACCAGTACAGCGTTTCTTACGAAAGCCATACTCACGATCAGAGATAAGATTAGAAGAATTGAGATGTTTCCAAATCTTTCTGTTAAGGATAGATTCGAAAACTTTAGAGAGTACGGAGGTCAAAGATATGGGAAGATTGTCGGAGGGTTGAAAGGGATCCCCTTTCTTCGGCACAAACTGAATGAGAGCACGTTTCCAGCAAGAAGGGAAGACTGAAGAAGAAAGTCAAAGACGAAATTGTTTACTAATGCAGGGTGCAAGCTTGGAAGCACAAGTTTTGAGAACCACAGGAGGAATGCACCTGGACCGTACGCCTTCTTAGCATTAAGCTCAGAGAGAACAGAAATGACGTCTTTAGAAGAAATTACAATTTTAGGCATAAATGAGTTGGAGGTGGTTGAAGGAGGAGAAAGAGCTCCGGAATCGTCTATAGTTGAATTAGAGGCAAAAATTTGAGCGAAAAGTTAAGCTTTAGAAGAAGGTAAAGCAGCAGTTGTGTCGTTGGAAGATACTAAAGGAGGGAAAGAGGAAGAAGCAAAGTTAGAGTTGACATTTTTTTCAAAATGCCAGAAATAGGGTGAGGAAGAGGAACCGGAAAGATTATTGCATTTTCTACGGGAAAAGAGTTTTTAGAGTTACGAAGGATAGATTTTGCACGATTCCGGGATGAAATATAAGTTAGGTGAGTTTCTGGAGATTGAAGACGAAGGTAATCCCTTAAGGCAGCATCAATGCGGCGGATATCGCGAGAACAAGCAGAATTAAACCAAGGTTTGTTAGGTTTAGTAGAAGGGAAAGAAAATGAAATGTATGCCTCCATGCAAGAGAGAATCACCTCGGAAATGCGCTCAGCACCCTCCGAGGGATTCCTCCCGTGGAAGCAATAATCAATCCACGGGAAATCGAAGAAGTACGACTTCAAGTCCTACCAGCTTGCGGCACCAAAATGCCACAAATGTTTCCTTTCAATAGAAGGGGGTCTTCTGCGGAAGACCTGAAGAGATAGAAGAGGATACAGAGATAAGAAGGTGATATATATATATATATATATTATATATATATATATATATATATATATATATATATATATATATATATATATATATATATATATATATATATATATATATAAATATATTTATCACAATATGGCTATATGTTAATTTTAATTTGAAAAAAAGCTTACATTGGAAATATTGATTTTTCTCATGAAGTAATGAAATTACTCATATAATATTATATTTTATATATATAATATATATATATATATATATATATATATATATATATATATATATATATATATATGTATATATATATATATATTTATATATATATATAATATATATATATATATATAAATTATTAATTTTTATATATATAAAATATATTATTTATTTAATATTAAATTTAATTTATATAATATATATATTTATATATATATATATATATATATATATATATATATATATATATATATATATATATATATATATATATATATATATATATATATATATATATATATATATATATATATATATTATATATATATATATTAAAAGTTTTTTTTTTTTTTTTTTTTAATAATAATAATAATAATGAGAAATAATACTAGTAATAAAGATATTAAGGGAACTAATTGAAACTATTAAAATTTTTATTAAAGGCAGTGATATACATATAAGATCTTTTTCCCTTTTCTTTTGTTAATAAATTTTGAAAGAGGAAACTTTTAACTGTGAAATATGGAAGAGGAAAATGGGAATTTAGTTTCACTAAGTTTTTTATTTAAAAAAAAAAAAAAATAAAAAAAATAAAAAAAAATAAAAAAAAAATAAAAAAAATAAAAATAAAAAATAAATTCTTTTTAAGCAAATTTTACTCAGTTTTTGGAAATATAATTTATATTTTAATTTAATTGCATACATGACAGAATATCATAAGATTAGTATAAAAAGATAACATGATATTTAAATTAAAAACCTTTCGTACATAAACTTTAAAATTTAAATTAAATATATTCTTTACAGAAAAATAAGTCTAAAAAAAACATTTGTAAAAGCTCTTTCTTCCTATTCATTCTTCCGGCCTTATTTATTTATTTATTTTTTTAAAAAAAATCATTTATTTTGGAGGGGTGGGCAAAATAAAGTAACAAATAAGCCCACGTCTTAAGTTTAATGATTTTTAAAGTTTTAAAAGGCTTTTTCATTTAAAATAATTGTAGCCTATTTCCTAGATTTATTTTATTACTTTCATTAATATTACGGACAAGAATAATGAAAAACTTGGATAAAAAAGAAAGAAAACATGGAAATTAGCTTCAAATTCTATATATAACATCGAGGAAATAGAATTTATTTTGTGTAAAAATATTTGTGGATATATAAAAGTTTTTCTCATTTTTTTAAAACGTGAGCAATTTTTTAGGTGAATGATTTGAGTAAGCGAATTGTTACCCTATTATTATTTTTTTTATTATTATTATTATATTAATTATTATTATCATTATTATTATCATTATTATTATTATTATTATTATTATCATTATTATTATTATTATTATTATTATTATTATTATTATTATTATTTATTATTATTATTTTTATTATTATTATTATTATTATTATTATTATTTTTATTATCATTATTATTATTATTATTATTATTATTATTATTATTATTATTATTACCTAACGTTATCACTTGAAGATAACTCGCTTTTGAATTATAACATGAAAATATAGCTATGCAACTTTTCCTTTGAAGAACTTTTGGATGAAACTAGTGTGAATTATCTTCAACCCTCTTGAATAAAGATATAAAATGTTATCTTTAGTTTATTTCCTGATAACAGGAATAAAAGCATATATTAATCTATGAGCTGGTTCTTCAAATATATGTTTTCTTTTCCTTCTTGACCTAATATTGAAAAGAGTTTCTATTAATAAAATATTACAGACGTTTAAGCCTAATCTATATTGAGGTTATATTTCACCATGTCCTTCATGTTTATTTTGGCCTAAAATCTTCTATTTCTTCCTTCGGGCAAAAAAAAAAAAAAAAAAAAAAAAAAAAAAACATTCCATTAGCTCACAAATAAATACACATCGAAAAATATTTTATGCGTAACCAGTAAAAATATTTTAATTAATTTTTAAGTGATTACTCATAAAAGCTACAAAATAAATATTCTGCAATAATAAAATATATAAAAACAAGATTGGTTATAAAATTGCAGAATTAATTGGTGAATTACCACAAATTGAGCAATGAGACCAAATATATTTTTTGATTCTACTTCGGGAAATACATTAGTGATCAGCAGAATATTATTAAAGAAAATATTGTACAAACAATTCTGAACCTCAGTAACCTGTAAAAATATTTTTATGACAGTATATATATATATATTATATATATATATATATATATATATATATATATATATATATATATATATATATATATATATATATATATATATATATATATATATATATATATATATATATATATATATATATATATATATATATATATATTGAGATATTTGCTTAACTTTTTTTACGTAGCTACGTAAGATAAATTGTGTGCCTCGCGTACCAAGAATGTCGAAGGTATACTGATAAGGATGGTTTCATCGTGAAATATGTAGAACTTTTTTTTTTTTTTTTTTTTAAATGAAAGACTTTCCATTAAATTAGAAACAAAGTAATTTTTGGAACAAATCTATTAGTATTAATTTTTAAAACATTGGTCTTTGATGCGGTAATTGAAGATTCTTCAATACTTTTGTAAAATAAGTAATTTATCTCTATTAAGAATAAACGAGAAAAATATCCTTTAAAAGGCAAAGGTGTACTAATATTATTCAGTTAAGTTTGAGTTTGTGATTTAATGAATTTATATTTCTTTTTTTTTTCAGAACTTCTTTGTCGTTCGAGGTTGTGGTGAAACAAAAGAAACAAAAAGAAACAAAATCAACATTTCATATTCTTAAATATCTCAAACCAGAACATTAAACTTTAATATTTCTTTAAGGAAGGATTCACTTCAGTAGTCAACTATTCGGGTAAGTTTAAATATTAATAACAATACATGTATTATTATTATTAGAATATTATTTATTATTATTATCATTTAATAATAATAGTAATATTAACTAATAATAATGATAGTAATTTTATTTTTTTATTTTATTATTATTATTATTATTATTATTATTATTATTATTATTATTATTATTATTATTATTATTATTTTATTAAAATCTAAATACTTTTCATAGTATTATGCTTCGGTGAAAACTATTGATTTATCGATTTTATATTAAAATACTTTACGCTAAATAAACAGTCAAAATTCAAATACTTTCAAACTCTCCTTTGTGAGAACGATGTCGCTGAATGAAGACTTTAAATACTTTATCGAATTGTTCTAATTAAATCATTTTATGTTTTTAATTTCAATTTAATCGCTTCACATTCATTAATGACGTAATTTGATTAGAAATTTCTTAAAAAAAAAAAAACAAACAAAAAAAAATCATGTTTTGTCTGCAAAAAGATTTAAAGTTAATTGAATATTATGAATAGAAATCAATATTGATGATCAAAGAAATTAAAAACCGTTCTAAAAGCTGCATAAAATATAATCACGATTTCAATTTCAATTTCAATTTCAATTTTAATTTTAATTTTTGGTTCCTTCAGAAATATATTAATTACATATAAAATGTACTTTACAGTTTCCCTCTACTAAATATCTAAATCTAATTTATAATTCAGAAATAGTTATTTGATATCATAAACCTAGGAATATCATGTTTGCTAATTAAGCGTATAGCATACTGTATTCAACATTTTTGTGTAATGATGTAAATGTTACTCCAATATTTTCATTATTATTATTATTATTATTATTATTATTATTATTATTATTATTACTATTTGTTGTTATTGTTATTGTTGTTATATAGTGAGGTAAATGTTGCTTACCGTTTATACGAGTATCGATATATTTTATCGAAATAGCATGAATCTGCCAATTTTACTTAAATGGTCTTCTGGATATTATAAAGTGGTCATCTTACCTGTCAAATACTGAGTACCATTAATTAAATAAATTATGAACAGCATAATAATTGTATGTTATATTAGCTTACAGTACTAATTTAGATACTACTAATTGTTATGATTAAACTTATGTAATAATATTTTTATTTATTTTCACAAATTATTATTACAAATGCAATTGGAAAACAATATTAGCAATAAAAATAATTCTAACAACAACACATATAATGATGTTTCTAATTATAATATTAATTATAAATTATTATTATTATACTTCGTAATTATAATACCCAGTATTTTAATTACATTATTTTAGTAACCAAAAAGGAGGAAGCAATGATGGTAATAGTAATATCATAGAAAATATAAAAAAGTTTAGAATTTTTAGTTTTATCAGAAGAAACCTTGTAAAGGGCTTCTTTGGTGACGAATTCGTCCTTTGAACCCAAATTTTATTTCAAACATTTTAAATTTTCATACAAATTTAAATATCTTTTTATACATGAAATGTTCTACGTCAAAAATTATCAAATCTATTTAGTTTATATAAATAGATACATAGCAAAA
>SEYY01004876.1:10000-17500 GCA_009176605.1 Armadillidium nasatum | reverse complement strand
GTTTGGAGGTTGAGATCCCTTCTCCCCCTTTCTTCTTTTACAATTTTTGTAAATGCATTTTAGCGCGCGATATTTTTGTTATTTTAATTATTATTATTAGATTATACATTATTATTATTATATTATATTAACCAGTCAAAATATTGAATTTTAATTTTGATATATTTTATATATAATTATATATATATATCATTTATTTTATTAATATATTATTATATATATATATATATATATATATATATATATATATATATATATATATATATATTATATTATATATATATATATAGAATATTTATATATATATATATTATATAAAAATACAAAAAAAAATTATAGCCATCTTGCGAATTTTTTTATAATCTTACACTTAAAAGTGTTTGGTTAGCAAGAGGTTCACCGATCAAGTCGAAGCAAGGGACAGCTCGATTCACTCTACCTTGACCTCGTACACCCCCCACCACCCCCTCGTCAGAGTGTGTCGGTCCGGGCCTCTAGGGGTCTGGCTCCCTGTGTTTCTGAGACTTCTCGACGAGTCTCCTTTTTTGTACTGTCTTGGATGGTTGTCCTCGTTCTTATCACACGGCTCGTTTTAACAGACCGAAAATTCCTTTGTATATATGCCTATATTATATATAGTATTATTATACCTATACCATTATATATATATATATATTATATATATTATATATATATATATATATATATATATATATTGTGGGCGAATCCGGATTCGAAGATTTTTTCATGGATTCGAATTTGGATTCGAATCCTTTCATTTACAGTAACATCTTATCTAAATAACGTTGTTTACTGAAATTTGTGATATTTTTCCAAGTAAGTTTATGTGATAATACACGTCACAAAATCGATGTTGTAACAAAGAAACAAAATTTAGTGAATTACTATTTAAGTTTATGCAAAAAAATAAATAAAAATAAGTTAACTTTAGTTGTAGGGAAAGAATATGGAATCTGTTCTTCCATGACTGAGAAAAACACCCATATTATGCAATCAGTACATACTGAATGACCTCTCCCAAAGAAGTCATGATCATTAAATGGGAAATGAAAGAAGTGAGATCACATGTCAGACCGATTTGCCCCTAGCCTTTCTGCGTAATGGGGGGGTGTCCCTCCCATGGAAAACTTGCAGAGTTTGAAGAGAATACAGAGATTAGAAGGTGAACATAGGAACCCAGAAACCTTCTAAACCTTTTAAGAAAAGGTTTAAAAGGCGATCTGCTCAAGGTCATTTGGGATAGAGATATAGAAGGCAAGTTTACCTGCTATATTTTGAGAACTTGTGGTAAACATTGAAATTAACTAAACTGATGATTTCAGAGAAAGGAGAAAAAGAACAGTGAAAAAAAGAAAAAAAAAAAAAAAAAACTAATAGCTAATAATATATATATATATATATATATAATATATTTATATTTATATATATTGTATATATTTAATATATTATAATGACTCAGTTTCTAATATTGTAACTTAGTCATTAAAAGATATATTTTTATTTCAGAAAATGTATGCAAAATCTTCTGTTGGAGTTTGTAAAAGTGTTATGAGGCGGTGCTTCTCCATTCACGCCAAAACTTCGCCATCTATTTCAGAATCTCAAAGAATAATAGAAAAAGAAAACAAATATGGTGCATTTAACTACCATCCATTGCCGGTAGTATTAAACAAAGGAAAAGGTATTCAATGTTTAAATTGATTTGTTTCACATCTGAAAATATTATATTTTTTAAATTTACCTCAAATTTGATTTTAATTAAAATATACATACTTTTTATTCCATAACCATGTAGGTCCTTATGTCTGGGACACTGATGGTGTTCGTTATTATGATTTCTTAAGCGCTTACTCAGCAGTAAATCAAGGTCATTGTCATCCAAAGATTGTCAAAGCCTTGGTGGATCAAGCACAGAATCTATGTCTTACTTCAAGAGCGTTTTATAATGATGCTTTGGGGGAATATGAAGAATATGTTACGACACTCCTGGGCTTTGATAGACTTCTTCCAATGAACACAGGTAATAATATTTTGATATTTCTTATCAAATTTTCATATTTTAAGTCTTTTTATAAAATTTCTTGTTTTTTTCCTACTAGAATAAAACTGTCTTGAAAAATTTCTTTTAAAATATTGAGAGATTGGTAAGGAATAAGAATTCCAAAAATTTTGAAATCAATATTTTTTTAAATATTGTTTAAAATCTTAAATATTGTTTATTAATTTTCTATTCAAATCTCCATATAAATTTTCTTACATACCATCAAATATTTATTATTATTATCGTAAGCAGTCGTTTTCAGTTTGATTTGGAAGTAGATTTAATAATGCTTAATACAAAAATTTTTAACCAGGTGTTGAGGCTTGCGAATCTGCTTGTAAACTTGCACGAAAATGGTCCTATCAAAAGAAAGGAGTACCAGAAAATAAAGCCAAGATTTACTTCGCTGAAAATTGCTTTTGGGGTAGATCTATCGCGGCAATTTCAAGCTCAACGGATCCTTTAGCATACAAAGAATTTGGTCCTTTCCTTCCAGGATTTGAATTAATTCCTTTCAACGATTTGAAAGCAGTAGAGGTGAAGTCTTCATTTTTTTGAGTTTAGTTAATTTTTAGTTTAATTAAAATAGACTTCATTGAGAACTATTAATTGTAAATAAATATGAAGATTACAAGGTAGATTAGTTAATCTTATCATTCTGAGAGAGAGAGAGAGAGAGAGAGAGAGAGAGAGAGAGAGAGAGAGAGAGAGAGAGAGAGAGAGAGAGAGAGAGAGAGGAGAGAGAGGAGAGAGAGAGAGAGAGAGAGAGAGAGAGAGAGAGAGAGAGAGAGAGAGAGAGAATGTTAATAATATTAAAAGAAGAAACTAAAATAATTAAGATTTAAATCTTAATTATAACAACACTTATTTAATTGTTAATAACGGAATGCTTTTAATCTTGCATTAGAGAATGCTAGAAACACACGTCTCCATATTTATATTACAAAAGGAACTAATTGGATTATGAATGAACCTATTATCAGTTTTTTTTTTGTTTTTTTTTTGCATCGCAGTTGGTTAGTATTTGTTACATAAGATTTTGAGTATCATGTTTAGAAAATAAATAAATTATCTTTACTTATATTAGAGGTATTTAAGAAAACTATTAATCATTAAGAAAACTGTTAAGTCTATACAGCCGTAGTCATTATAAATAAAAATGTTAAATAAAAAGAAGTACTTAAAGCATATTTTATTACAGAAAGCTTGTAAAGACCCTTGCACAGCGGCATTTATGGTAGAACCTATTCAAGGTGAAGCTGGAGTAGTTGTACCTGACAAAGGATATTTAAAAGGTACGCTTTCTTATTAATTATATAAGCCTATTTTTATAATCAGTTATACAGTTTATTATATTTGAATGACTCTTTCCAATCTTAACTTATTAAGGTAACTCTGATCAAATCTTTATTTTGACTAATATTCAAATCTTTATAATGGTATTAAAATCTTATGATAATGCTCATAATTAATTGAAAGTTTAATAGATGTTTTAATAGATGTTTAATAGATATTTAATAGATGTTTTTTTTTTTTATAATCAATTATATTGAAATTAATATATTTTAAAGTTATGTTTTCAATTTTAAAATTTCGTTAGTTATAAGAGTAATGTATAATACTATCCAATTTTAATCATTGGCTATTCATATTTCTTTCACAAATCTTTCTGATTTTTCACAAACATTTGTAAATTAACTTTTGTATATAATTTATACCTTTGAGACCTTTGAGGCTTTAAACGTTGCTTTATTTTTTATTGATCTTTTAAATCATTAAAAATTATTAAATGAATTAAGAATACCCATTTAGAAAATATATTATAAATACTTATTAAAAATGAAGCCATTCCAATAATACAAAAATATTAAGTACAATGACAAATATGACTCAAAAATTATCATTGCTCTTTTAATTAAAGGAGTTCGTGAGATCTGTACAAGAGAAAACGTCCTCTGGATTGCAGATGAAGTGCAAACTGGATTGGCAAGAACGGGAAAACGTTTGTGTGTTGATCACGAAAATGTGAAACCTGATATTCTTGTGTTAGGAAAAGCTCTCTCTGGTGGAATGTATCCAGTAAGTAAAAGTATTTTGATGGAGTATGTCCAGTAAGTAATAGTATTTGAAAAGAGAATGGGATATCAAATTCAAACAAACCTGGGATAATAATTTAATTTGAAAAGAACAGAAAAAAAACTCCCGAATATCAAAACTAACTTTATCAACCTTAAAACATTTAAATTGTTTTAAACATGAATGAAATGATTTAATAGCTGTTTCAAATTTCTTACAAAATAAATATCTTAGGTTTCAGCAGTGTTAAGTAGCGATGAAGTAATGCTATGCTTGCAACCAGGAACACACGGTTCAACATACGGCGGAAATCCCCTCGCTTGCAAGGTAATATGAATTTTATAATATATATATATATATAATATATATATATATATATATATATATATATATATATATATATATATATATATATATATATATATATAAATATATATTATATATCAGCACTGGTAGAATGGAAAACGGTCAAAGGCCTTCATGAAACTCACAAGAGTTGGAAGAGATCTAACTCAGGCCTAAATTTATAGACCGATGTGTCTACAAACGCTGTGAAATGAAATTTAAAAGAATAGGTTTAAATAAAACAAAACGAACGTTTTCTAGACTTTTCCTTTAGAGTATATGAAAGAATGAGCATATCAGTAAAGTCTGCGGTCAGGAAGCATGACAAAGAAAGGATGTGACATGTAGAGAGGCAAGTAAAGGTAATTCTCCTCAAAGAAGGACGTATGTGATTAGAGTATCAAAAGAGCAGTGTTCGTTATAATAGAGTTGGTATAAGAAGAGCCGATCATGCAAAGGTTCTAGAACTCCATCCTTTCAACAAAAATTGCCTGAATAGAACCGCCCATGATATGCAAAAGCAAAACATGCTCAGTAAAACAAAGGAAAACACCCAATAAAGAATGATTAATTGGGGTAGTGTAAAAAAGTTCTGAATACTCCTCTTGCAGAACATATAAACCTTATAGAAGATGGTTTATTGAGGGAAAATGTGTTACTTCCAGGAAATTTCACGAGAAAAATAAACAATGGATTTCAAAATCTGTCGAAGGTTTGACCAAGTTGTTCTCAAATATTTTTCGAATGTTTAGAAAATTATGTTCCGTATATGTAGATGGAAGATTTGATTTTGAGGCATTGCAAACCACCACATTTTTTTCTGCTACAGTTTCAAATGCAAAAGAGATCAGAGGTCAGTTGATGAAAATCCATCTTACTATTTGCAATTGAGTGGAATGTTGGAGTCATTGGGATGAGTAGGTTGTTGATAAAATAAATGACAAAATATCAATGATGAAAAGTAGAACAGATTGGTAGGAGTAAATGTAGAACCTTGAGGAACACCATTGGGAATAGATTTTAAGAATGAATGGTGCCCGTTTACAGTAGCTACTATAAAGCGACAAGGAAATGGATATCAGAAGGGGGAAATTTAGAAATGAAAGACTTGCCCAAGATTCTTTTGAAAAATTCTTTATATGTCCAGGGTCCTTAAGACTTTCCGTCCTGCCGGAAGCGTATTGCATACAACCTGAACCGAAAAAGAGGGACTTCTCTCAACTCATTAATTGTCGCCCAATTGCTTTAACCCGTTTTTTCCAAAGATTTCGAATCTACCCTTTTCGAAGACTTCAGATATGTTTTTTAATTTTCCCAATTTTATCTGAATTATGGTTGCGTAAGAACAGTTAACAAATTGGTCATTGTCGTTTCTCTATGACTCAACACACATATTATATATATATATATATATATATATATTATATATATATATATATATATATATATATATATATATAATATATATATATATATATATATTATATATATATATATATATATATATATATATATATATATATATATATATATATATTATATATATAATATATATAATATAATATATATATATATATATATATATATATATATATATATATATATATATATAATATATATATATATATATATATATATATATATTTAAATATATATATATATATATATATATATATATATATATATATATATATATATATATATATATATATATATATATATATATATATATATATATATATATATATATATATATATATATATATATATATATATATATATATATATATATATATATATATATATATATATATATATATTATATATATGATAGTGACGTTTCTGGGTACCAGGACGGTCAAGTGGTTAAAAACATGAACTCTACTCTCGGACAAAGGGGCATCTGTTCGAGCCCCTGAGTGTACGCTTTCCTTTGTCTTCCATAATATAAATCCCTCTATTTATATATATATATATATATAATATATATATATATATATATATATATATATATATATATATATATATATATATATATATATATTATATATTATATATATATATCAAAAGGTTGCAATAGCTGCTCTTGAGGTGATGGAGGAAGAGAAATTGGCAGAAAATGCTGAAAAAATGGGACAAATTTTGCGAAAAAAAACTTTCTGAAATTCCCAAAGAAATTGTTTCTGAAGTGAGAGGAAAAGGCCTTCTAAATGCAATTGTCATAAACCCAAGTAAGATTATATATATATAATATATATATATATATATATATATATATTATATATATATATATATATATATATATATATATATATATATATATTATATATATATATATATACTGGGATCTTATTAAACACGCTGTGCTGGCAAATCATGTTTAATAAAAATCTAGGTTGGGAAATGCACAGTTGAAGAGATATAGTCCACACTTCCCGGTGTTGAGGTGGATACAAAACATACCGAAACACTCACATATATTATTCACTTATTTGTTGTAAATATAATTAACATAGTTCAACATCCCAATCCAAATCATTGTAGGTATTCAAAATGGGACCCTTCTGGCACAATGTAGGCTCTAGTTATGTAGTACGTTCAAACTGTTCGATGAGACATAATCTAACAATTGGCAAGAGTTCTGGGGCTGACCCATCAATCATTTGCAATATCCCGGAGAATAGCGTCCTCTCTCTCAGATATACGAACAACATGCGGGACGTTCATGGTCGGCTATGGGGGTATCAAGTGTCCGCTTTCAAGCACCCTTCTAAGGATGACTGTGAAAGTTGTGTGATGGGGTTGTCGTCTAGTAAACGTGGTCCGATACAATCTTGCTGCCTCACGACCGTTCCTGTTCGCAACTTCATACTTAGCATGTCAGCCTGTTGGGGGCATAGATACGTTTCATTGTCACTGATTCAGTAAAAGTATCCTGTGATACGTACACCTTGAGTTAGCTTATTCCATTACTGTTACGGAAGATTTTTCGGTATTTACCTTGCAAAGTGTTCTAC
>SEYY01004876.1:2500-7500 GCA_009176605.1 Armadillidium nasatum | reverse complement strand
TCCCAAACGGATATCTTCGAAGATTGAAACAGCAAGGTACGACCTTATTGCTTCGAAAGTATAATGAATCGTCACATCTTTTTCCTCTGATAAGTGCATCTAGAAATATATATATATATATATATATATATATATATATATATATATATATATATATATATATATATATATATATATATATATATATATATATATATATATATATATATATATATATATATATATATATATATATATATATATATATATATATATATATATATATATATATATATATATATATATATATATATATATATATATATATATATATATATATATATATATATATATATATATATAATATATATATATATATATATATATATATATATATATATATATATATATATATATATATATATATATATATATATATATATATATATATATATATATATATATATATATATATATATATATATATATATATATATATATATATATATATATATATATATATATATATATATATATATATATATATATATATATATATATATGCAGAGCAATGTTTGAAGTTGTCGAAGGTAGTTCTTGCAGAGGAACATCCAGTACTAGTGACGACAGGTGAAGGAAGATAAGATGATTTAAGGCGATCATTGGAAATAATGTCTGTTTTTCCTGATGGATACTATTGTTTAAAGCATCTATCGAAATCGCTGAAGAGTAAAAAAATATCCAGTATAAGGAGTATGGGTCCAGTAAACTTTTCTCAGTATTTAAAAAAAAAACTGAAGAGTATCTGTGAAAAATTCGAATTAAAGAGTTCCCTCTCGAGAACTGTTTTCTATGATGTCATATGAAAGAAAATTAAATTTTTTGGTTAACTATTGTATTTTTGCAATAAATAAATAAATAAATAAAAATTGAATTCTATTTCCTAAAGATAATTTTAGGAATTCTGTTTTCTTTACTGCCAGAGATAATTACAAGAAATATTATGTTTCTATTTAATAAAGAGAGAGTAATAAGAAACTTTTTTTTTTAATAAAGATATTTACAGAGAACTTCGTTTTCCAATTAATAAAGACATTTAAAACCTTTGAGAACACTGTTAAATAGTTAGACACTGTGGAAAAGTGTCTCTTAAAGATATATATAATATATATATATAGATATATATATATATATATATATATATATATATATATATATATATATATATATATATATATATATATATATATATATATAATGCAGAGCATGCAGTACCTGAAGTTGTCGAAGGTAGTTCTTGAGAGGAACATCCGAAGTGATCACAGGTGAAGGAAGATTAGTTGGTTTAAGGCGTTCATTGGAAACCATGTCTGTTTTTCCTGATGGATACTGCTGTTTAAAGGATCTATCGAATCGCTGAAAACTCAAGAAATATCCAGTATAAGGAGTATGGATCGAGAAAACTTTTCTCCATATTTAATTTAAAAAAATTGAAGAGTATCTGTGAAAAATTCGAACTAAAGAGTATCCTCTCGGAAACTGTTTTCTATGACGTCAAATCAAAGAAATTAAAATTTTATGGTAAACTATTGTATTTTTGCAATAAATAAATAAATAAAAAGGACTTCTATTTCCTAAAGATAATTTTAGGAATTCTGTTTTCTTTACTGCCAGAGATAATTACAAGAAATATTATGCTTCTATTTAATAATTCTATTTAATTCTATTTAATTCTATCTAATTCTATTTAATTCTATTTAATTAAATAAGAAACTTATTTTTTTTAAATAAAATATGTACAAAGAACTTCCGTTTTCCAATTAATAAAAACTTTTAAAACCTGTGCGAACACTGTTAAATATTTAGACAAAGTGGATAGCGTCTCTTAAAGAGATAATTAAAATTTATAAATTTTTCACACAGATCACTACATCATATATATATATTATATATATATATATATATATATATATATATATATATATATATATATATATATATATATATATATATATATATATATATATATATATATATATATATATATATATATATATATATATATATATATATATATATATATATATAAAATTTTTTTTTACACAGCTTTATGCTGTACGCTGTACCAAAGTTTACCCTAACTTTTAAGATAAATATACGCGGTGCTATACCCAAATCGTCGACAGGGAAAAGTAGTCAACAGGTCAAAGGGCCGACACTTTTGAAAAAAAGGCGTCGATCACTTTTCTTTTCAATTCAACGTGTCGACGTTTTGGACACATGTGAAAAAAAATGTGTCTACTGTTTGACCAACATCGTATTTTTTTTATATCGATACAATCGATATGTAAGCCTATTTTTTAATTTTATTATTATATAATTATTTAGTAGATGCATGGCACACGAACATTTGTCTACGGAGGGCTCTGCCCCCGTACCCCCGACCCGTAAGTTATGATGAAATGTATTTTTCGATTAATCGATATCGATTTATAGTTTAGACTTTAGACGATTTGGACGAGTTATAAAAAAAGTTCTCGACGTTTTGGAAAAATGAGAAAATTTGATTAATGACGTGTCCGCCCTTTGATATTGTCGATTACTTTTCCTGTCGACGATTTGGGGTATTTCCATACGAATTTCAATTATGTGTTTTGGCTCTATTAGGTCTTGAATCTTTTCAACATTTTCAAGATTTTTGAAATTAGGACAAAAAAAAAAAAAAAAAAAAGTCGTGTTAATAAATTTTTTCAGGTTTCAAATACAAAGAACAATAGAAATTACTTTTTTAAAAATATGATACTTTCACTGCGGCAAAAATTTTCTTTTATAACACTGTCTAGTGTGAACCGGGGGGATTACCCCAAATCGTCGACAGGAAAAGTAATTGACATATCAAATTACCGACATGTCATTAATCAAATTTTCTCATTTTTCCAAAACGTCGACAACTTCTTTTTTGGCAAGGTCAAAGGGCCGACAACTTTTTTTATAACTCGTCCAAATCGTCTAAAGTCTAAACTATAAATCGATATCGATTAATCGAAAGATACATTTCATCATAACTTACGGGTCGGGGGGTACGGGAGCAGAGCCCTCCGTAGACAAATGTTCGTGTGCCATGCATCTACTAAATAATTATTATAATAATAAAATTTAAAAAATAGGCTTACATATCGATTGTATCGATATAAAAAGAATACGATGTTGGTCAAACAGTAGACACAATTTTTTTCACGTGTCCAAAACGTCGACTCGGTGGAATTGAAAAGAAAAGTGATCGACGCCTTTTTTTCAAAAGTGTCGGCCCTTTGACCTGTTGACTACTTTCCCTGTCGACGATTTGGGTATAGCACCATTCGTATTCAGCTTTCACAAATTCACTAGAATCATGTGTCACATATCATTCAATAATTATGTTTCCCAGTCCAATTATAACAGAAGTATTTATAATTAAAAAAAAAAGATTCAATTTGCAACTACAATTTAATTATATTATTTATCACAAAAAAACAATAATAATAATAATAATAATAATAATAATAATAATAATAATAATAATAATAATAATAATAATAATAATAATAATAATAATAATAATAATAATAATAATAATATAATAATAATAATAATAATAATAATGATAATAATAATAATAATAATAATAATAATAATAATAATAATAATAATAATAATCATAATAATAATAATAAAAATACCATTGATAATATTTAAAAAAAAATAAATAAAACAATGGGCTATTAAAAAATACATTACAAAACTAAACTATCTTGAGGACCATGGAAGGACTGTTATCAATTTATGAAGGGAACAAGTCCTTTATAAATTTGGACTTCAACACTACTTTCCTATTTTAATTCCGAAGAGGCAAAACAAAGGACCTTAAAAGTTAACCATTGAGACGACATTGAGTATGCAGGAGTGGTGATTGATTACCGAGTTATGTGGGTGTGTCAAAGGTCTCCTAGTTGAAGCTGTAAACCAATCTAAACAACGCACCTAGACTTGCAGTCAGCACATTAAAAGATATATACGATAGAGAATCTTTGCATGGTAGGCAGGGAATCCTTCAACCGAAGAAAGGAGTCCTCAGAGGAGAAGTTAATAGAAATCAGTTGAAAATCACACTCGGATAAAATCTAGTCAGAATGTTGCGAAGTTTAGTGTAATGCTAAACAGATAGGAACCCAAAGAGAGCATCATGCTTTCAATAACAAACTTAAAAAGTGTGAGTGGTTTCATTTAGGGTTTTTATAAGTCGAGAAAAAATGTGTTGATATTTTTATCTAGCATGATGGGAGGATAAAGGTTGAATGAAAAGAACATCCTAGGATGCTTCACCTCATCTTGAAAACCGAAGTAACCAGAGCTAAGTCTATAAGCTCTGTGAATGCGGCAGCAAATCGAGGAAAATCTAAGACCAAGGGAAGTAAACCTAAAAAAGTTTGTGAACGAAAGAGTAGTGGTGGGCTTTCCTGTACAGAATGAATTGTAAGAATTGATTGTTTGGCAAATTCAAACGTCAAGGAAAGAGTTTGTAAACGGATTCGGTGTCCATAGTAAAACTAATGCTTTACACTATATATATATATATATATATATATATATATATATATATATATATATATATATAATATATATATATATATATATATATATATATATATATATATATATATATATATATATATATATATATATATATATTATATATATATATATATATATATATATATATTTAATGATATAATGATAATGATACATCATGCAATAAGGATTTACAACTCAAGAATGAAAACAAATTTACTTGTCCAACTTCTTTTTCACTAATTAATTATTCGCGTCTCATTTAAAAAAAAAAAAAATATCTTCGCTTCATTCGAATTCACCCTAAAAGAGTAAGAAATTATTACGTCTGTGAGCGAGCGTAACAAAAACATTTTAGTGAAAGATTTATTACTGAAATCATTTGGCTGGGAATCGGACGAGAGGAAAATATG
>SEYY01004875.1:0-25357 GCA_009176605.1 Armadillidium nasatum | reverse complement strand
AAAAAAAAAATAAAAAATAGCAATTATAGGAACACCAAGGAAGAAATGATAACAGATTTGTCGAGAAAAAATGGTTGTTTTGAATGCCTAAAACCTCATGTACTTCATTTTTATTCAACAATTTCCCACACAACTATAACATCTTTGCAAAAACAAATTAAAACTTCATACATCCTCAATATGTTTGGGATTTCCCTTTCTAGAAAGGATCATATTATATCTCTCCCAAAATTAGCTCAGGAACATTCAAAACTTTTTCAACTTAACAGAGGTTTCAATCATCCTTACATGGAGTACAAAACTTTTTGGAATTGAGGAGTCAATAGCAGCATAGTTTTTTATCAAGTCTCTCATCCTTACTGACTATCTATAATCTCTCTAATCATTAAAAGTTCTCTTACATCACTTGTACACTATCACAACAACTGCTCTTTTCCACTGATAAGAATTTGTGATTTGTCATTCTACAAAGTCTATTCTACTGGCTGACCCCAACTTTCACTGCTACGCACATTCTTTCAAATTCTGGAAACTTCTTAGTCTTCATTTCTGTCTTTCCCTACTAATATTCACTTNACACACTTTCAAATGCAGTGTATCAACACATGACCACACTCAAATTGAGAAATTTATTTACAAGTTGATGGGCTTCACAGACAATTTGAAAAATAGAAATAATTTGAATAGTAAATCAATATTTATATGGGAATAATTCGTAATACAAAATTTTCTAAATAGGATAGGTAATACTAAGGACTCAGTATTTCTATATATATATATATATATATATATATATATATATATATATATATATATATATATATATATATATATATATATATATATATATATATATATATATATATTACCTGAAAATTTTCAGAATAATAATCTTCTGGAACTAATTCTTCTTTCATTATTTCAATTTCTGATTTGATATCCATTTTTACTTTTATTTTAATAGAAATACCTTTAAATAATTAGTAATCTGTGAAGAAATAACAATTTTAGTGACATTTTGAAATATTCTGATATTTCATATTTAACATTCTTTTTTCATTTAATATGTTGAATGCCATTCTTGTAGGCATTTATCCATTCCTAAATGTCAATATAATTTTATTGCATATAAAAATGAGAAAAAATTCAGGAAATAAAAAGAAAGTAGTGAAATGTAACAGGATAAGGATAAGGTCAGATGTCTGACCTTTTCACAAAGCTCCAATATAGAAGGGATCAATAGTTTACTGACTAAAACACTTGATATAAGTAGTATTAGCTCAATATTGTTCTGTAAAGTATTCATCTCATATTTTTAATTATTAATAGAATTAAATGTATTTTTTTCTTTCAATAAACTTAATAATAATAAATAGCATTTTGGATTTCTGAATCATTTCTATGACTGGAATTAGTTATAAGGATGTGCTCATTTAGATTCTTGGATTAATTCGATATTTGACTCATTCTTAGCATTGGTTTATCCTAAAATGTAGAATTAGATCATAATTTTGGAGCAAATTCTGATCTTGAAATCGAAACTTGATTAGAATCAAATTTTAAAATAAAATTTATTGAAAATTTCAAAATATGGAAATGAGTCTTTGAATATTTCAATTTTTAAATTTCTTGTATTTTGTTTTTTTTTAAATAATGATATTCAGGGAACTATGAGAACTAAATATCGAGGCCTATCATTTAAGGCTCTATTTTCACTATACTACTTGAAGTCTTAGTAATTATGAACAGTTGTAAAAATTTGTGTTGATGTCAAAGTTTTTTTATTAAAATATTTTCAAATTTGAAGGTAAATTTAACTGATTTCATATTAGATATAAAATTTTAAAGGTTTATGAGAGCTACTTTGCAAGCCTGTCAGTTATTCAATTTTATAATTACATTACTTATTGTCGGTCCTGGTAATTATATGAAATTATTGAACTAAGAAAAACAAACTTATATATGATGACTACATTAATTACATGGTCTATTAACAATGGTTTTTTTTTTTTTTTAAATATTTTTCAACTCCTGAGCTTGAGACTCAACTCATTTTTAATCATTAATATTTTCTTATGTAAGACTGAAGTATTCACTGATCTCATTTTACTTTGGATTTTTTATCTAACTTTGACTCGAAACAAAATCATTTGAATACTTTTAAATAAAAAAAATTCAGAGGAACATTTATAAAAAAGTATAAACAGTAAAATAAAATAAGTCGTTCTTTTCATATTTAAGATCTTTAAAAATCCCAACCCCTTACAAAAAAAAAAAAAAAAAAAGATTTGAGACCACTATTGTTTCTCATATATAAATGATTTAAGCAAAGGTCTTAAATGTAAGTTTGCAGTTAGGGACTGACCAGGGCTGGAATTTTGCCGGGGACAGGGTTCTAGCCATGGTTGCCTAAAATTTGTAAAGAGGTCAAAAGCACTGAAATTTTAGGCTAAGAAAATTAGATATAAATTTAATTGAGGTTTATTTAATTATAAGGAAGAAGTAGAATAGCCAACATTCACTTAAATTAATGATGTATGCATTTTTCACCAAAAATTTCAGAAAATTACAGATTTTATATAAGTTTTAAAAAAGTAAAAAAAATTAAAAAAACATTTTTTTCTGAATCATAATAGTGATTCAACAGGTTTACCTAGGTAAGACCCTAAGGTAAAGTTTGAAAAAATTTAAGATATAAAGTTATCAATATAACCTATATTTATATATATCATTATTATTTTATTGCTATGTATCAAACTTATATCATTTAGCTACATTATTTCAAAATTATTATTTTGTTTATACTTTCAGTCAATATGGCTAAAAGATCAGCTTCTGTAGTATTAGAGTACTTTACAATGTTTCAGGATAGGCTCAAAATAGCTAAATGTAACATCTGCGATCAGAAAATTTGAACAGGACCTCCGGTTGCCATGTCTGTCAAGTTAGCAAAAGATTTTTTTTAAGGACAAACTTCAGAGGACAAATAGGACAGACAACCACAGTGTAAAAATAAATAAATAAATAAGAATTATTAAAATATAATTTAAAAAATATATATATCATCATCACTCACGGGTCGGGGGTACGGGGGGCAGAGCCCCCCGTAGATAGATGCCATGCATCTATATTCATTAAATTTATTATATTTTTAAACATATTTTACTATTTATTTATTTTTACACTGTGGTTGTCTATCCTATTTGTCCCCTTAAGTTTGTAATTTAAAAAAATCTTTAGCTAAAATGTTTTGCTAACTTGACATACATATAAATATGGCAACCTGTTATTCAACTGATTTTGCTATTTTTGTACAAACGAAGGCCAGTCAAAGAACAGTTGCTTCACCATTCGTAGTAAAAATATCAGTTTTTTCTTTTTTTTAATAGTTTCTGTTTTTATAATTTATTTATATTACTCGACCGAGAAAGAAAAGTATGTGTAGAATGCATGTAAACATATTTTGAGTTCATATTTTCAATATAGTGAAAATAGGAGAGGTTCGTGCTATATCAAATTATTACCACCTTTTTTTAATATAATCTGATTTAGCACATCGTAAAAAAAAAAAAAATGACAGTGAAAGGACATTACGTCTCTGAATATAACAAACGAATATGCTATGCAGCAGACGAAATGGTACACCATATTGGAAACAAATAAAAATTTGAATCATTTTAATCTTTTTCTTTTTTACAAAAACCTTGATAAACCGAAAAAATACATATTGCTATAATTCCCTCTATGTACTTAGGCTGAGTAGAAAAAATAATTGGGAGTTTCATTCTTATTTATTACCTAATTGAGAAACGGAAAACGCATTTGTACACTAAAAACACCAAAAAAACAATTTAATTAACTAAGGGTAATTACCACAACAATTTAACAACACCTAGTACAACCACGGATGTAGGCTATAAGGAAAGCGAAAGGCTTTGTTGAAATTGGGCCAACCACTAATGCAAGGTTGCCAGAATAAAGGAAAAATGTTAAACACTACAGGCCCTATTGGACTCTGATTGCATGGGGCCCTATGGTAACCTATTGGTTTTATCCATAGACTTTAACTAGTAAAGTCTATGTTTTTATCATAGAATCTTTTCAAAAAAATTTTATGGACTACTTTTCTTGCATGATCTAACCTCCCATCCTCTTCTGAGTTAAACAAAATGTCAGCATCATCCAACAAGCACGAACATTAAAAATACACAAATTTTGCTTAAATTTTAAATTTTGAATTTTTAAATTTTAAATTTTAAATTTTGCTTAAATATAAAGGAGCTGAAAACTGCTTCAAATTTCTTGAAGTGAAAAAAAAATATCGATGATTCGATATTGAGAATAAAATATCGATAAATTGGCTGTTAAAATATCATCGATTTTTTTTCGATATTATCGTTAAAAATTTCATTATCGATATATATATCGGTACTTTTTCTGCATCCCTGAAGTATAGGCCTGATTTGCTTATTTAAAGCCATATTTTTAAAAAGTTTAAACTTTAGTTTGACAAATGGGAATAAGATGTATGATGAACAGTGAACTCTCTGGCTCCAAGATCATGGAACTTTATAAATATCCAAGCTAGTATCATGAAGTTTGAACATGAGAAAAGAGTCTAAAATCTAAAATATTTACTTTTCTTTTCTATTTTTACCATTTCAATATTGATTACCTTATTGCCTTATTATTATTATTTGTTTCGACTGGGACAGTCTCGATAGGCCTTTGTGGCTTCTAACTGTCTCTATTTTCCTATGTTCCTATGCTTATGATGTACAGTCGTGAACAGAAGTTCGTTCCTATTAAGCTGGAAATAAATATTTATATAAAATAGAGATCATCTCAGATTCAGCCAATCACAGTTCAATTAAGCCCCTCTCAATGTTTTTATTCTCTTTTTATTCAAAATAGAGCTTTTATGAAATGATCTCCATTTTATATAAATATTTATTTCCAGCTTAATAGGAACGAACTTTTGTTCACGACTGTACAAGTACAGTTTTAGTGATTTCGGTGGTTTATAAGGATAATATATATATATATATATATATATATATATATATATATATATATATATATATATATATATATATATATATATATATATATATATATATATATATATATATATATATATATATATAATAAATGGGGTAAAACTAACCAAAATTTTGAAAAGTTTGTGAAAAATTGAGATTACATGATGGTAATAGTTTAGCCTTTTGACCATAAGTCTGTGTTTTGCACTATATTAAAAATATAAAGACAGAATATATTGAAATGCATTGCATATATATTTATGTATGGAAAAACAAAAATACAAAAAA
This sequence comes from Armadillidium nasatum, assembly GCA_009176605.1. Classification (NCBI taxonomy): domain Eukaryota; kingdom Metazoa; phylum Arthropoda; class Malacostraca; order Isopoda; family Armadillidiidae; genus Armadillidium; species Armadillidium nasatum. Next base: position 20,027 of record SEYY01004875.1, on the reverse strand, counting down.
TTAATATATATATATATATATATATATATATATATATATATATATATATATATATATATATATATATATATATATATATATATATATATATATATATATATATATATTTACTCCTAATAATAAAACGATTGTTCTTTGACCATTTTTGGTATTCACAAAATACATGAATGCCAGGTTGTCATATTTGTCCTTATACCATTCATTATTTTTAGCGTTTGGTAATAGTTTAGAGTGGAAGTACAAATTTTTTTCTACTCACCATACGTATGTAGAGGAAATGATTGTAGTATGAATTTTTTTGATTTATCAGCAAACAGCAAAAGAATTTGTTAGAAAAAAAAAATAAATAAAATAATTTAGAATAAACCTATAATTTTTTTTTCTATACAGGTTACCTATGTACATGTAATGATCGTAATAGGAATCTTTTTTGGTTTATCAGTGAATAGCAAAGGATTTTGTAAAAATAAGAATTAATAAATTTAAACAAAAAATATTTAAATGATTTAAATATTTTTTTTTTCAAAATGGGGTATTATTTTGTCTGCTATTTTAATTATCCTATTCAAAGACGTATTATCCTTGCACAGTTTTTTTTTTTTTTTTTTTTTTTTTTAGTTACTAAATTAGATTCAAAACATTATGAATAAAAAGAAAAGTATATAGTTAATGAGCGTCTATATATATATATATATATATATATATATATATATATATATATATATATATATATATATATATATATATATATATATATATATATATATATATATTATATCTTCAGCACTCACGAGTCAGGGGGGTGAGCCCCCTATAGACAAATGATTGCGTGCCATACATTTACGTTTTTTATTGCTGTGCTGCAATATTTAAGCTAAAGTAACCTTTTTTTTAAATGTTTCTTATTATTCATGTATATTATTATAATGAAAGATATAAATGCATGACACATAATCATTTGTGTACCCTTGACCCGAGTACTTTTGATAAAATTATATATATATATACTAGGGATGGAGTGAAGTATCGGTATATTTTCAGGTATCAGTTTCAGAAAAAATTTTGGTATATGAATGGATAAAGTATCAGTATATTTTCAGGTATCAGAACCGGAAAATTTTTAGGTATCGGTAAAAAATTTTGGTATTGCTCCATCCTTAATATATATATATATATATATATATATATATATATATATATATATATATATATATATATATATATATATATATATATATATATATATATATATATATTATGGATGGAGCAAATACCAAAAAAATTTTACTAAAACTGATACAAAAGACTTTCAACTCGACCAATCCTGATACTAATTCTTAACTTTTTAATTAAATATATATATATATATATATATATATATATATATATATATATATATATATATATATATATATATATATATATATATATATATATATATATATATATATATATATATATATATATATATATATATTGAAAAGAAGTTTCATTTTTTATATTTTTTCCCATGATGAAAATAAAATTATAGATAAAGATAAGGAAATTGTAAAATTTGAAGATTTGTAATCATGAAATATATGAAATTTAAAGAAGAGATAACTATTGAATAAGTGAAATTCAAAGTAAAATAAATTAAGAATAAAAGTAATTTTATTGTCTGCTTTATTTTAAAGGAGCCAGCCCAGAGAGTAAAAGACCACAAACTGGGTACAAGCAAAAGATCCAAGGACCGGGTTGAAAACATCAAGATCTGATCCTAGTGTTGAACCAATATTCCCCAGACGTTACATCACAAATCATCCTTAGAGGAGATTGAATTGGTCTTAAAGGAATTGAGAAAGCTCTTCTGAAGAGACTAAAGATTCTGCATTCTTTTAAAGAATGGTTATTTCCAAGGTATGAAGTAAAATTTTTGTTGTGGAGGTTTTTTTTTATTTGTCTTTTTATTTTTTTTTTTTTATAAATTATATAAAATTTTATCCATTTTGTTAATTAAGTGGAAAAACTCATTTGATGATATCCTTGCTTTTAAAGTAAGAAAACATAAATATTTAAATTTCATTTTCATATTACCATTATTTTTATTCATGAATTTTTATTATTTATATAAATTTTAATTGATGGATATTATTTACCATTATTACCATTAATTTAATATTTTCAATATTATAATCATTATTATTAATTATTTCTTGTATTACTTTGTTAGGATTAGCATTCATATTAATGCAATTCATCGTCTTAATAAATAGGAATAAATAGTTATATATATAATTGAGATTGCTAATTTAGTTAGCCGAGGCCTTTTTATTTAATTGTTAGGTGTAAGTTTATATATATAATATATATATATATATATATATATATATATATATATATATATATATATATATATATATATATATATATATATATATATATATATATATATATATATAATATATATATATATATATATATTTGTAAAGCTAGTCTGTAAATAAGTTATTTTATTATTCATCTTGTTCTTGACATATATATTTTTTTTGGTGATTTTCATTTGGGGTGGATCCACTGGTAAGATTCATTGAGTGCATGACTTTTGGTAAGTACTGCTTTTTTGATTTGTTTGGGTAGAAGTCTTCATATTTCAATGTTTTGTATAAAAGTATAATAAATGAGAACAATAATTCAAGAAAATTTCCCCATTTTTATACAGACATTTTTGACAAAATTTGAAAAAAATTTTAAGGTCTTTCCCACCATAAATATATTGAGTACATAACCATCGAACTTAAAAGATTTGAAGAACTTATTTTGTAAGTGTTTGCATTTAAAATAATGTAAATTTTCTTTACTGTTTAGAAAATATTAATGTTCTACAAATGTTGGGTAAAACTTACACCACAAAAATGTAAAAATTTCCTTTGCACAGCGTCAAAATCGTTGGGTATACAAAAAATTGTTTTAAGTAAAAAATGTGTATCTCACCAAACTATACCACCTCTGAAAATTTCATTGACGCGTTATGAGTAGAAAAAAAAATTATACGTTTGTAAGGTTTCCAAAATGTGTTCTTATTTAATGTAAGTAGGAACCGACCGGGGCTGGAATTTGGCCGGGGCCGGTGCCGGGTTATGGCCGGGGTTTCCTAAAATTTGTAAAGAGGTCAAAAGCACTGAAATTTTAGGTTAAGAAAATTAGATATAAGGTTTATTTAATTGTAAGGAAGGAGTAGAATAGCCAACATTCACTTAAATTAATGATTATATGCATTTTCTCTAAAAAAAAAAAAAATCAGAAAATTACAGTTTTGTATAGTTAAAGTTTAAAAAAAAAATTATTCTAATTCATAATAGTGATTTAACACGTTTACCTAGGTAAGACCCAAAGGGAAAGTTTGAAAAAATGTAAGATATAAAATTATCAATTTAACCTGTATTTATACATATCATTGTTATTTTATTGCTATGTATCAAACTTGTATCATTTAGCTGCATTATTTAAAAAATTATTATTTTGTTTATACTTTCAGTCAATATGGCTAAAAGATCAGCTTCTGCAGTATTTGAATACTTTACAATGTTTCAGGATAGGCTCGAAATAGCTAAATGTAACATCTGCAGTCAGAAAATTAGAAGAGAACCTCCGGGTGCTACAAGTAAAAAAAATTTCAACCAAATCTTTTTGGAGTATCTAAAATCAAAACACAAAGATGAACATTCACTAGCAGAAAAGGAGCGGTCAAAAGAAACAGAAAAGAAAAAAAAATCTTAATTTTCTTATATTTTGTTTGAATTTTTTTTTTATTATTTGACTGATTGAGCTGAAATTTTCAAAGTATGTGAATTTTTTCACGAAGTTCTGAGTTGATTTCGAGCATTTTTTTGAGTCTATAACGGTTTGAAACTTATTTGGACCCAAAGTTGAAAAAAATGAATAACTGGGTCAAACCACTGGTCCACATGAGCTGAAAATTTAACTGAATACCTTTGCCCCAATTTCTTGCATTGGTGGGAATAGATTTTTGATATCACGTCTAGAAAAAAGTTATTTGCAAAAATCGTACCCTTCTGGAGGAAAAAATTATTTAAAAAAAAAAGCTACCTACTATTTTTTTTTATTTGTGAATATTGTTTAGAAGAGGAACAGGGCAACAATTTTTATTTAGTGCATTTTTAAATGCCCTTTGTTTGAAGCGAGATATAGCCTCTCAAACTTTGGGAATTTTTGAAATTTGGCCAAAAATGGACCTTTTTGAAGGCTATATCTCAAAACCAACGAATCTCATCGAATAAAGTACATAGAGGAATTTGTAGCCCCACCCCTCCTCTATACACACCAAAAATAGGAAATGTTATAGTTGTATTTTTTTAAAAAAAGATTTTGTCTGAAAAGGTGGATTTTTTTAGTTCAAAAAATTTTTTTTTTTTTCTATAGTTGGTCAGTTTTTGGCTTATAACATTTTTTCTATAACTCTGGGAACAAAAGTCTATTAGAGGCTTTTGTAGCCCATATAATTTTGAATAAATAGTCCAACTTTCAGCTCATTCTAAAAAGTGGTTTGGCACCGCCATTCTATTGAAAAAGGGTAAAATTTCCACAAAAAAAAAAAAAAACTTTTAACCGTAATAGACTCGGAAAAACGCTAGAAATGGACTTTTCTTACCGGTAAAAAATCTATATACACTGAAAGTTTCAGCAGAATCGGCTGAAAATAAAAAAAAAAAATTTTTTTTTTGTATAATTTGCCATTTTAACCCCGGCCGGCAACCCCGGTTTTCCCTGATTTTTAGCCGGGGCCGGGGTTGGCCGGGGCCGGGGCCCCGGTCGGTTCCTAAATGTAAGTGCAATTTATTTTTGGTTTTAGCAGCAACGGTAGTAAATACAAAAGCACAGCATCTTCTCCTAAGAAAATAAACAGGGATGTTAAACCTAAGAAAACGTATTCATGAGTTGTAATTTATCATAAAAGTTCGACCTCAAACTTTATTGGAAAGATTCTAGTCTGAAACAATTAAAGGACTAATAACAAAATATCTAACACAAACACACACACTTCACACTCTTACTCAAAACTAAATTTTGTAATATAATAGGCATAATTATATTTCAACATTAATATATAATAATGGAGGTCATGCCTTTCATTAAACTATGTGATTTATAAAAACATTTTCCAGTAAAACATGAATATCTTATAATTATCATTAATTACTATTTTCAAATAAGTAAATTTTCATAAAATCTTAATTAAAATGAAAGCGAACATAAATTACTGCTACCTCCTGAATTTTCCGGATAAACACTTTTTAAAACATGTTTTATCTTTGATTCTCTCCATCATCAAATGTTTAATACTTTCTTTGTTCAAATTCCACTTGAGATAAAATTTAGCAAAAGTGCCGAACAGTCGTAAAATCAATGTTTACCTAATTAAACAAAAAAATAGAATAGTAAAGGGTGGTTAAATTTTAAGGGCCGATGTTGATTTTGAATAAAACACAAATTACTTAGGAATTTATTGTCATTTCTTTTTATTATGATAATATGGTATGGTTCAATTATGTATGGAACAAAATATCGGCCAAATGGCCGCCGCGACCTCGGCGGCACACCTCCATCCGATGGTCCAAATTTTCGATGACGCTGAGGCATAATTGGGGTTCTATGCCGTTAATGTGCCGAATTATCTCATCCTTTAGCTCTTGAATTGTTGCTGGCTTATCGACGTACACCTTTTCTTTCAAATAACCCCAAAGAAAGAAGTCCAACGGTGTCAAATCACATGATCTTGGCGGCCAATTGACATCGCCACCACGTGAGATAACACGGCCATTGAATTTGTCGCGCAAAATAGCCATTGTTTCGTTAGCTGTGTGGCAAGTGGCACCGTCCTGTTGAAACCACATATCGTCCACATCCATACCTTCCAATTCGTGCCATAAAAAGTTCGTTATCATCTCACGATAGCGAACACCATTCACAGTAACTGCCTGACCGGCCTCATTTTGGAAAAAATACGGCCCGATGATGCCGCCAGCCCATAAACCACACCAAACAGTCACTCTTTGTGGGTGCATTGGTTTTTCGACAATCACTCTTGGATTAGCATTCGCCCAAATGCGGCAATTCTGCTTATTGACGAATCCACTGAGGTGAAAATGTGCCTCATCACTGAAGATGATTTTCCTCGAAAATTGATCATCCACTGTTGCCATTTCTTGCCACCATTCTGACCATTGACGACGTTTTGTATGGTCAAGAGGCTTTAGTTCTTGAGTCAATTGCACCTTGTAAGCGTTTAAATGCAAGTCTTTATGCATAATGTTCATCAACGACGAGCGTGAGAGGTGCAGTTGTTGGGCACGACGACGAGTTGAAGTGGATGGCTCCTCAGCCACACTATCGCGAACAGCAGCAATATTTTCTGCAGTACGAGCTGTACGAGCATGCACTGGTCTTTTCAAATCTCCTACAGACCCGGTTTGCTCAAATTTTTTCACGATTTTTCCGATTGTACGCACATTTGGACGATTAAATTGACCAAAAAAATCACGAAGTGCACGATATGCATTTTGATTTGAACGCCCATTTTCATAATAAGCCTGAATAACTTTAACACGTTGCTCCATTGTGTATCTTTCCATGGTTCAAATTGAGTAAGTCTGAAATTGAAAAAAGTCAAATGAAATGCAGTAAAAAACTTGACGTTTAGGTGTGGTTCACATTCAACATCGGCCCATACAATTTAACCACCCTATATATATATATATATATATATATATATATATATATATATATATATATATATATATATATATATATATATATATATATATATATATATATATATATATATATATATATATATATATATATATATAATTAAATTTGTTTTTTGCAATATTAGTATTTTAGATTTTTGGTAATAATATATACATCTAAGGCATAATAAGATTGATTTATATATAAGTACTGTGAATTAGATCTTCAAAGTAGATATTTTGTATATTTTATCTATTAATGTTCAGTATGATTATTTTTCAGTCTGTTACAAAGACAGAATGTTTCTTTTATGTGTAGATAAGATAATTGTCTAATAAGGACATCAAAAGTGGTTATGTATTTTAATTTCAGCTTGACATATTTATCTTTAATTATTATGTTCATGATTGAATAATTTTATCGAATAGTTTGAGAAGGACAAAGATTAGTCTAAAGTGGATATCAAAAGTGAGATTATATTAACTGTATTTGTAATTTCACTTTTGATATCCATATTTCGTCTAATATGATCATTTATATTTCCACTACAAAATAATAATAACAATAGAGTCGATTAGTCTAATATGGATATCAAAAGTGAGGTTTGCATCAATATTGCAACTTCACTTTTGATATCCATTTTTAGTCTAATATTATCTTGCAGGAAGATGAAATGGAAACGTGATATTAGTCACATATTGGAAGAAGATTTTCAGTGGTTTTCAAACTTTTGTGATTAAGGAAAATAAGTTTGCCATTTTAAAATAAGATCAACTTAGTTTTAATATTTTTATTATAAATTATTCCAGGGTAATAAAAGGTATAGTATATATATATATATATATATATATATATATATATATATATATATATATATATATATATATATATATATATATATATATATATATATATATATATATATATATATATATATATATATATATATATATATATATATATATATATATAACAAAGAAACATTTTTAAAATTAATCAAGATCATTCTGATAGGAAGAATTCCTAATTTATGTTGTAGTTAATTGCTATTTATATGGTGATAGTTGAGGGATTTGAGGTCTGTATTGTTCATTTTTATATAGTGAAAGGATATTGTATATATCAGTGAACAGTATACAAAAATGAATGTTGCAAGGATTTATAATATCACCAAAGGATTTTGTAGATGGAAATAGTTTTTTTAGGTTAAATTTTAAAGGCTGTAGATCAAAACTGCTTTGTTTGTACTAGTGTTCATTAGTGGTTACAGAGCATAAAAATCAAAAGAAATTTCTGAAGAGTATGAATAGTCGAATGGAAGCAAGTAAAGCGGGGGGCATCTTGGAATGAAATGAAAATTGATGCAGGTAATGTAATGAAATGCCCAACATTGATGACGAAGTTGAAGGGGTATCATATAGAGAAAGAAAGTAGAAACATGGTTATCAGTAGGAGTGAAGATGTAAAATGTCCAGCTACACTTATAAACCATAAATTGTATGCAAAAGCATTTGTAATTAAACATTTTGAGACTGAGGAATTAATTAAATAAATGGATAAGATGATAAATAGATAGTGTATTTAAGATAATTTGATGGAGAACTAATGATGTACCTATGGCAACAAAGAGGTTATAAAGTGATATAATTAAAAAAATTAATAGTGTTGTAATGGAGAACTAATGATGTACCTATGGTAGCTAAGAGGTTGTCCAGTGAAACATTTAGATATTTTAGTGAGATATGAGAAATTATTAGTGTTGTAAAGTAATGGAGGAAAATGTTCTGAATGATTAAAACTTCCATGTGTTTGTTGCAGCACATCTAAATAAGCACTAAAGACAGACTTTACAGATAGGATAAACTAGAATAAAATTTTTTTTTAATCCATTAAAAGATTATCAATTAAACAAATATAAGGAAGAATCTAAAGTATGGTATGTAAGTTCCGAAACAGAAAATAGTTGGAATAGAGGAATGAGACTGAGAGGAGTAAATATCATAGAAAGATGCATTATGAAAAGGAGGCGGGAAAAAATTGGAGAAGATGAGCAAAAAGAGAAGAAAAACCTTGACAAATAGATAGAAAATTTACCTCTGTACTGTAAATTTAGGAAATTAGGTACTTTGGAACAGAGATACTTAAGGTAAAGATACCATGGTTAAGTAGAGAAAAAAAGCATATAAGAAACTAGAATAAGGTAATTTACACTGGGAGAGGAAAGGTGGTCATAAATAATATTGAGAGGAATAGAGATTGAAAGTGGTGTAAAAGAGGGCCACATTTTAGGAATGTGTCTAAATTGAAAAGAAAATTTGGATAGAATGATGGATGGATTGGAGTGAAAGTAAAGAAGGAAGGAAGGAAAATAAGGACATTCAGTTTGGACATGTAAATTGCAGAGCAATCTCATATCTAACGCAAATCTCCAACGTGAGAACATACTAAAGCTTAAATAAACAAGATGGTTGAGAATTCTATGTAGCAAAAGTGACTGGAAAGGAAAAATGGGCCACAACAACGAATTTGAAGATGTCAATTATGCAGTTTATAGCTTAAGGAATTTCTAGTATCTTTTCTGTTAGACAAAAATATTAGGGAAAACTATGAATCTTTCCATGTGGTGGAGGTTTTTAAAAATGTGAAATGAAAAAGATGATAAACTCAAATTGGAGATAGTGATTTTTTTTTTATGGCAATTCATTGTTGTTTTGCAAGCGCAGAATCAATTTAGATAATCATCTAACTATCTTGTTATGCATGTCCATATAGACAACAAGTCTGGAGCTGAAAAGGTGCTAAAGCTTGTCAGAGCATACAAAATAATTAAAATGAATTTTAATTTGACTACTTAGTAGTTATTTAATAATAAAAAATAATTTTTTTTTTTTTTATTTTTTTAATATTAATTATATATAATATATATATATTATATATATATATATATATATATATATATATATATATATATATATATATATATATATATATATATATATATATATATATATATATATATATATATATATATATATATATATATATATATATATATATATATATATATAACGTTTATTTTTTTGTAAAATAGTTTAGGAAGAAAAGAGATTAATTAGTCTAAAGTGGATATCAAAAGTGAGATTACATCAATTGTTTGCAGTCTCACTTTTGATATCCATATTTCGTCTAACATGATCTACAATGTTTTCTCTACAAAATGATGACAAGATATGAAGAAGGAATTATTAGTTTAATATGGATATCAAAAGTGAGGCAAGCATGTCATTATTGCCGCCTCACTTTTGATATCCATTTTTATTCTGATATCATCATCGCCATCTGGGCCAAGTGAATTCAGCATTGATTAATCAGTCTAATATGGATATTAAATGTGGGATTACTTGATATAATTGTAATCTCATATTTTGATGTTCATTTTTTAGTCTAATGATTTCATCTTGCAGGATGATGGAAAAAGATTCTTTAAAATTACGAAAAGAATAAATGTAGTACAAGTTACTTGAACTAAAGGTTTAGCTTATGGTTTTGATTACTAGGTAAATTTTACTAGTTTTTAATATTTTTACTATCATAAATTGTGATCTGTATAATTTTGACTATTTTGTTTTGGTACAGTCACATTGATAATGCATAATTTAAATCTTGATTTAATGAGGCTATCGGTGTTGATTTTAAAAATATTTCCACAAAATTATTTAGTATATTTTGTAATACATAACCCAGTCATATTTATTGTATTATTTTTATTGTATTTTACTTTAATACTTGTTGCAGTTGTGTAAATTAAATACTTTTGTGTATTTAGTAGAGATGTATCTGAATTTTAGTTCATTTATGCAATCATTTTTTAGAGTAATGGAATAAGTGATTGCAAACATTTTCATTTTTAATATTTCAAATTTTCATAACGCGTACCAGTTCTTAGTACATGAAGAAGTTGCTACATATAAATAATTTCTTCACTACCGAACAATTGATGTTTCCTCACAATAAAGTTGAATGCAATCTTTATTTTTATTTAAATCTACAACCTGTAAGTGCTATAAAAAAAAAAAAAAGTATAATGCATATTAACTAGGCTATACCTGTATATTACCCAAATCATTCATATACCAATTTGATCTTTTTTTTCAAAAGTTACAATTGAACTGGGTATTACATCCTAAGGCAAACTATTTCGAACAAAAGTTTCACACGATAAACAAAATGACAATGCTTTTCCTGCTGACAGTTCCCTCATCATATTCTAATATGAAAAACTTAACTCTTTTTCAGTAGATTCGAGACATATTTTTATAAGTGAATTATACCCCCAACCTTTAAAAAAAAAAAATCCTTCCTTGCCATAGAAAATGCGTCTAGCATTCCAATTTCATTTAACTTCTGTTTTTAACCCTCAAATCGTTGTTTTTGTTTGTTTTGTTTCTGAGAGCGGACTTCACCAACTAGGGCATATGCCGCCCCTCCAGGCAGACAAAATACTGCCCTTCAGGCCTCCACCAGTTTAGAGAGAACGATCCGTTCGCTCCAAGAGCTGGTGAAGCTCTCTCAAATCGTTATTGTAGCTTTACGTTTTATTGCCCTAAGCACATCGATGTCCATTCTTAGATAAGGAGTTAAAACTAGTACAGTCGTCAGCAAAAGTTCGTTCCTATTAGGTTGGGAATAAATATTTATATAAAATGGAGATCATTTCATAAAAGCTCAATTTTAATAAAAAGAAAATAAAAACATTGAGCGGGGCTTAATTGAACTGTGATTGGCTGAACCTGAAATGATCCCCATTTTATATAAATATTTATTTCCAGCTTAATAGGAATGAACTTCTGCGGACCACTGTACATAGGATTCAACTAAGGTCGAATATAATTTGTGGAGCATGATACTTCATCTTGAAGTATTTCTCTGACCCTTTCAAATTGCGGTAATAACTACAGCTCAAACATTTTCTTTAGTCAACAGACTAACTATTATAAGTACCTACACTTCTTGCTTTTGAAGTTCGTTTACCATTTATCATTCAAAACTCTGATGTTTATAAAGTCATGTGGAACTTTACAAATTCTCAAAATTCCAAAAAAAGTCAATTCACAGTCATAATCAGTTAAAAATGATTACTATATACCAACTCAATTTTCTCTGTGTAGAAAAGTAAAAAAACACGGAAGTCAGCGGGAAAAAACGAGAGAAACTTTGAAAAACTGCTTAATTTTTATGTATAAAAATGTTTTCTATAAAATAATCGTTCCTGGTAAAAGGTTTAGTTGGGTGTCGTGGGAATATCTGATGAAGCTACTATATTTAACATCCAAAAAGACCATCTTCTACCATCTAGTCTCTCTGAATATGGTTTATCTTCGACTATTACGTTTTGTAAGATTTTCTTTTAAAGGGAAGTAGTTAATATTTTCGGTTATTCTCGTAAACAAAGCCATAAATTCAAAGTTTGAAGGACAATAAAATCGAATCTTCTTTAGGTTGACTAAGTTGAAAAATCACTTAAAAAGTAAATTTATTAATACATTTAGAGTTTATCTAAATCATACAGGTTTTTATAGATTGTGACAGCAATCTTTTCTTCCAAAAGTTTCATTTAAAGAACATTTATTTATGTACAATCTTTCATCGATTTAAAATTTACGTATTTATTTCAGTAACAACAGTGCACATTTTTATGGTTTTATTAAAGTAACCTTACTTTTTTAATTCCTCATCCTAATAATTTACATAGACAATGACTGTGATTACCTCAGAGCCCCGTGAACCGCTTCTTTCTGATTATCTTCTATTGCTAAACTATTTATATCAACTTAGTAAAATAGTTGATAAAGCAGGTCTTTCTTAAAAGCGGGATTTATAACGAACATTTCTCTTTTGAAATCTATTACTGACTAGTTTCGGATGAGTATAATCTTCAACCCAATGATTTTAACCAAAAAACAAAGATACACTTTTTAAAAATTAGTAAACAAGATTTACCATAAAAAGGAAATTAAATAAAAAATCCATTTTTTGTTTTCCCTATTATTTGTGGATATTAACCTTTTAATCATTTAATTAATCTATGTTTATTTGTAATTTTTTTTTTTTTCTTTAACCTTTTCCTGGTTTCTTCCAGATTTTTTTTCTGTAACATTAGAATCTATAGTTTAAATTTTTATTTTAAATGCTAGTGGCATTTATAATCTCCTTTGACATATTTTAAAACATGAACATATAAAATGGTTTAAATGTTGTGAAAATAGTAGTAGGGTCTTTAAATATTTAAACTCTGAATCTGCATGCATAAACTTGTTTCTTTTTTAAAGGTTCTCTTATAATTTACTCCTCAAAACTGCATTTAGAAAATTAAATTTTTTGTTTCCATGTTTTAATAGATGCTTAGTCAAGCTATACCTCCTACTGTGTTCACAACTTTAAAACCATTTTATATGTTCATGTCGTTTAAATCTATGTCTAAGCTCGCTATATGATTGCTCTCGAAGTAAACATGTTTCTTCTACTAAAAAAAAAAATCAATATCTACAATTGAATTTTTTGTCGGTTTCATTTCCAGCACCCTTCGATTTGTCTCCTTGATTTCTGAGGTCCATTTTTATAATCCTTTTTTTTTTTAATGATTTAGGAAGCACTCTCAATTTGGAAATTGTGATTCTGAAAAATTAGAGAAAAATATTTCTTTATAACTAGAGAAATAAATTAGAATTTTTAAACTTACTATTTAAACTGTTAGGTATTACTTTAATTAAAGGCATTTAAAAAAAAAAAAGGCCTACATAAAAATCTTGGGGTTATGTATATAATTTTGGAAATAGGCTGACGAATATTAAGGGACTCCTTCGTTATTATTATGGTACTTTATTAAATGTTTTAACAAAGCAGTAATTGGTACCGAGTATTAACAATTGGTGATAAGTTTTAAACTTTATTTGTAATGTGTTCCAATGGTAAAATGAAACCACAGTTGTGTCACACAAAAATTGAATAAAAAGCAAGAAAATTAACTTTAAAAAAAATGTTTTAAACTACAAAAAGAAACTAAACTTTTATAAAATAAAATTTAGGTAAATTAGTTTATAAGTATTTTAAAGTACGTTGTTAGATAAAAAATTAAAAATATTGCAATCTTGGAACATTGAAAACAAACTTTAAATATAATCTTAAAACTAATTAATTAAAGAGTTCCATTTCAAAAAATGTTAAACATCATTCCCCCTGTGCACCCAGGAAACTGCTGCTATAGTTGTGGTAGGTAACATGCCTATGGCGTAGAAGGAAGATAACTGCTGTCGTGAATACTTCAGGACATAGTGACAAAGTTGTGTAAAAGTGCTTCCCTCCCAGGTGCTGCATCAGAGAACCAAATGAGTAGATATCACGGGAGGTTAAATCCGGACTATAAGAAATGTGTGGGAACACCTCCCAGTGGATGTCGACCAGAGTAGTTACTGTCAAGTGGGAACGGGCATCGTCATGAAAACTTTCCAGTTTTTTCCTGCGAATGGAATCTCTGACAGCACTTTTGACAAAATGGAATATTGGGCAGTAACTTTGACCTCTTGCCCAAAAAAATCCACATAAATGAAATCGTGCATGTCCCAGAAGACGGATCCCAAAACTTTCACGACTGATTGCAACACTTTCCTTTAATTAATGCTGCGTCGTTTGTTTGCAGACGTGATATAATACAACCATGTTTCATCACACGTGAGGTCTGATTGGATAAATTCGTTCCCCTCAGTGCAGTACTGCTTCAGGAATGATCACAGCGTTTTGCGTGTGCACCTCTGATCAAACGTCAGCTGTCGACACACACTTTACGGAAATGTTAAGTGATCGCGGATGATGATTTCTACACTGCCAACACTGATGTGCATTTCAGCTGCAATGTTACGCACAGTTATTCGGCGGTTATCAAGGATGGCTTGCTGGTGCTGTTACAGCTGTCGGACGAACGTTTCTATGCCGGTCATTGGTCACCAAGCTTCGACCTTTACTAAACTGCCGACACCAATCATATACTCTTGCCCGCGACAGAGTCTGTTCCCCAAACTGTACTTCCAATCTTCTCAAGACTTCAACTGGTTTCACTTTCTTCTTTACGAGAAATCTGATTATACACCGCTGTTCCACATCAACAGGCACATTTCCATCAGCCATCTTCGCTAACATAAATGCGGAATCTGTGGTTAATTTTCTCTTTTGATTCTCATCTTTTTTTCATTTTTCTTGTATTTTGTTTTATAACAATGTTGTCAGATTCTCCAACAATATTCATTTCATCTTTTTCACCACCACCACCATCGCTTTTCCGTTTTTTATTCTTTTGCTTATTATTATAACTGCTGCCGAATGATGAATAGGATTCTCAATCACATAAGTTGGAATTATCATCACCAAAGACCTCTGCAATAATAAGTATCATCACCGGAAGTATCCAAATATGCAACAGCTTTATTTTTTTGAGTATGGGTTGGCCTTTTGGAAGTTAAAGGTGAAGGACCCAAAAAGATACCTTTATCACTTCCTTCGCCTTATGGTGGTTAATTTTTCGTTCTCGTTCATATTATTAATATATGACTGAAACTGAGTATATATGGGAGGTTCTGTTAATGCTTCTCCATCAGACTTGCTATAAAAGGAAACTGGATCTTGTACACCGAATGTTGGAAAAGAATCATCACAAGGCATTTGAGTAATAGAACTATGTGGAGAGACTAACTGTGGTATTGGTTCCTGTAAAGAAAATTATTAAAATCTGAAAAAGTTAATACTCATCAACGTTTTGGAATCTCTTTTGTCACAACAGAAAATATTTGTTTTTCTTTGGAAAAATGTGATAATTTTTATTTAAAAATGTATTTAGCTTACCTCTAATTTTTCAATGACACCTTGTGGTGAAACAACAACAACTGCTTCATGACAAGGTTTGACAAATATATGAATTTCCTGAAACAAAGAAATACACATCCATAAAATCAATAATTTTCAGGAATTAAAATATCTTAGTCAGTAGAAGGTATGAATTTTTACGTCTTATTAAATCATAAATCGCCTCATCACTGTTAAATACATTTAATATATTTTTATGGATCTTTATTTTCTTTAGGCAGTGCTGAGTGGAAAGTTAAATTCAAAATATGATATTTGCTTTGCTGTTACCCATGATTAGAAATTATATATATATATATTTTTTTTTTTATTATGCATTGTACTTACTAAATTTAAACTTTCAATAAAAGCTTTACTCACGTGTTTTAGATAATTTTATTGAATTGGTTAAGTCGTTATTTTAATCGCAATATTCACTAAGATAACTAATAACCACAATGCTTAATATTGCCACCAATTTACCTAATTGTTAAATCTCAAAATGTGCAAATATTTGAAAATAGTAATAGAAATCTTAAAAACCCATTAGAACAAAGTAACACCAATGATACCTATCGCACTTACAAAGGTACCTAAAAATATTTTTTTTTTTTTTTTTTACAGAACGCCACCACTCACGGGCAGAGCCCTTTTCAAGGAGGGGGCACACACACATGCACAAAGCTCATTCAAACACACAGCACAGCCCTCAGGTGGGCGCAGACGGAAGCCTTGAAGAGTGGAAGATTAAATACAGGAGTAAAAATAGATGATGGCAGAGAGTTCCACAGAATAGAGGTGATATAAATGATATAAATATATTTTTTTAGTATCAGCAACAACAAAATCCAAAAAGTTTTTAAAGTCAAAAAAAACAAAGACATATCCAGTGTTAAAGATAAGGGAATGTATACATGAGGTCAAGAAATGTTTATGGTTCATTGACAAATTTCTAACCATTTGAGAACGTTCGTCTTCTTGAATAAAACCTGACGAAACTTCTGATGTATTTTCATCTGAAATTTCCTCTTGTTTGACTTCAAATTTTGGTGAAATTTCCTGACGCATCAGAACCTCTTCTGGAGACACCTGAAATCAGGAGAAATATATAAATATCTAAATT
Organism: Armadillidium nasatum; assembly: GCA_009176605.1. Taxonomy (NCBI): domain Eukaryota; kingdom Metazoa; phylum Arthropoda; class Malacostraca; order Isopoda; family Armadillidiidae; genus Armadillidium; species Armadillidium nasatum. Next base: position 3,262 of record SEYY01004875.1, on the reverse strand, counting down.
AGGTGAAGACCTTTCGAATGAATTACTATTACTACGAGAATATATATATATATATATATATATATATATATATATATATATATATATATATATATATATATATATATATATATATATATATATATATATATATATATATATATATATATATATATATATATATATATATATATATCATTCATACTCTAACTAATTAAGGCTAAATTTTTCAGGCATAGCAGTATAGGAACTTTTTTGTACTGAATCAAAATTCCAGTACAACTGGTATAATAATAATAATAATAATAATAGCCCTTACATACAATATGTACATTACATAAATTCATTCTAGCAACTGGATGAAGCATTAAGTAGTCCTCTCAATTTTTTAACTTCTTCCAATTTAGTGTGTGTGTGTGTGTGCTTTCTTTTGTTTTTGTTTTTATTTATTTTTTTAAATTCATTTCTAATTTTGTTTCATCTGACAAAGTACTTTTTTTGTTCTTTGCTCACACAATCAAAGTAAATATAAATTGGTTTCTAAATTGTATTTTATAATTTTACTATATTGATTAATCACTAATTATTTGACCATTTGTTTTGAAAATGAACAGCTACATCATATCAATAATTCATCTACTTCACAACCCAATGCCTTTGCAGTAGTAATTACACACACGGAAAGTGTTATTCCTTGGGGAATAAGTTTAGGTCATGGATGTTACTTTATTAATAAGTTAAAATATTAGCTGCTAAATGAGGTGTAAATTTCTTAATCAGAATTTATCAGTATTCTTTAATTGGAATTTAGAAATCTTTTAATTACAAATAATTTTAATAAAATATTATTTTACCACCTCTCTCTCTCTCTCTTTCTCTCTCTATGTGATACACCTCTTCAAGAACACCAACATTTATCAACAATGAGGTAAATGATCAATGAATTCCTCCCTTTCATTTTAAAATTTTGTCATTTCAAAGATGACATTGTTTATACATCAATGAATTCCTCCCTCTCATTTTAAAATTTTGTCATTTCAAAGATGACATTGTTTATACACCCAAAACAATCTTACTTTCACACCACGAAAGCTGCTTACTCAGTATTTCATTTGCAATATATGTATATAAGTAAAGGTAGTTTGAGATTCTATGTTTAACTGCTTAATTCAATAATATATGTTAGCTAAAATTATAATATATCGTATCTTATCCTAATGACATATAAATATAGAATCATCTAACTCATTAAAAATAACACAATCTGAACAACGTATTATAACCAAAAAACAAAAACAAAAATAAATAAATAAATATATAAATATTATAATCATAATTCATCCTTACCAAGGAATCTTGACCGAAGGTTTCACTTGGAATTACGTAAGGATCATCGATTTCTTCTTCTTTAATTTCAATTTCAGATTTTATATTTTCAATTTTATAAGGAGAACTCTCAAGATTTTTTACATCCATCTATATATATATATATATATATATATATATATATATATATATATATATATATATATATATATATATATATATATATATATATATATATATATATATATATATATATATATATATATATATATATATATATATATATATATATATAAACTTGTGAGCTTTTATATTAAATCAGCTAACATAATTTATCAGATTATAAATAAAAATTGAACATAAAATACCAAATAATTTGCTGGTTTAGATATTAAGGGAGCCAGAGGGTTGGTTAAGGGAGCCAGAGGGTTGGTAGTTTAAATATTCCTCCTTGTTTAACTCATCAACCTTTTTCTGAAGTAGTGCTTTATTTCTGGCTTTAATACCTTTAGGTTTTTTCCCTTCCTTTGTCTGTTGAATCATATATATATATATATATATATATATATATATATATATATATATATATATATATATATATATATATATATATATATATATATATATATATATATATATATATATTAGGGATGGAGCGATACCAAAATTTTTACCGATACCGATACCTAAAAATTCCCCAAAACCGATACCTACCTAAAAATATGCCGATACTCTGCCGATACCGATACTTTACTCCTATACAAAATTTTTACAGATACCGATACTGAAAAGGCCGATACCTAATACCGATACCGATATACGATACCGATACCGATACTTTACTCCTATACAAAATTTTTAGATACCGATACTTAAAATATGCCGATACTTGCCGATACCGATACTTCACTCCATCCCTAATTTATATATATATATATATATATATATATATATATATATATATATATATATATATATATATATATATATATATATATATATATATATATATATATATATATATATATAAAAGACGGGAAGAAATACGTTAAAATACATTACAGTATGACATATATGACAGCTAGTGTAGTAGACTAAAATATCATTACCTTTAATGATGATGAAAAATTGAAAATTGTTGGAAATGCATTGGGTTTTAATGCAGGTTTTCCAAATCCAATTTTTGGTCTAATGCAGTCAGGGGTAAAATGATCAGAGCAAAGTTTTGAGAATTTATTAGGGCGAAAATTTCCACGTTTCATTTTCATAACCCAGATTTTTGTCAACTTTTTATTCGTAAGTGGAAAACTGTAAAAATAATAATATATATATATATATATATATATATATATATATATATATATATATATATATATATATATATATATATATATATATATATATATATATATATATATATATATATATATATATATATATATGGGATGGGCTAGATATCTAGTAAAACTAAAAATCTTAAATTACAGTAGTGCCTCTTACTATGTGTATAGCTTTGTATGAGTTTTCCAAACTACAACTGGTACTTGAACTAATTTCTGCATTGTGATCGGGTAAATTTTTTTTAGGTTCATGCATCTTTTGATTTAACTTATGTGTTAGCCGTGAGTCCTAAGATGTGTAGTGCAAAGGAGATTTTTTTTTAAATTTTAAAATATTTTAAAAATTTTCCAATGCACAGCATCAAAATCGTTGGATATACAAAAAAATTGTTCTAAATAAAATATGTATCTCACCCAACTTTATAACCTCTGAAAATTTCATGAAGATTGGTTACAAAAATATAAAAATTATTACAATTTTTTAATGGTTAGTTTTATCCAGTTTCCAAAAAACATTAATATTTTCCAAACTTTAACGAAAATTTCCATTATCTTATAAGAACTTACCTTTAATTTTTTAAAACTCCACTAAGTTGGATTTTTTCATAGTAGTTATG
>SEYY01004874.1:0-15377 GCA_009176605.1 Armadillidium nasatum | reverse complement strand
TGGATCAAATAATCCATTTTGGAGCTCCACAACATCGGCCAGGAACGCGCTTCTACAGTCTCTTCGAAAGTCTTTAGAGCGATTCGAGGAATTTCGAATAAAATGGTATCAAGAATACCTCCTCAGTCTTCGGGAGTCTAGTCGAGATTTATATCAGGCCAAGTGGGATAATTTGATCAAGAAGGATGACGTCGTCCTGATCAAGAGTCCAGTTAAGGAAAGACCTTACTGGCAGATGGGAGTCGTAACTCAACTGATTCATGGAGACGATGGGAAGGTCCGTACCGTCTCTGTACGAACCCCAGGAGGACAAATCAATATGTATCCAATTAAAATTCTTTACCCACTCGAGCTGTCGATTACACATTGCGGTAAAGAGAAAGAGAAGGATACACAATCGAACCCCACTCTGCCGAAAAACTCGGTGCCTGCTTCCGGAGCAAATTCCCTTAGTCCTAAGCCTCGACGTTCAGTCCGCAAGGCTGCGGAGAAGGCTAGGAGGAGATTCATCCAGACAATTACTTCTGAAGAATCGGAATCGGAATCGGAATAGGGAACGGGTGGGAAACACGGGGTAAATACTTGTCGAATAGTCGAGATCCAGTATATGCCTCCCTTTAACGTAACTTAAAGGAGTCATCTCCCCCCCCGGAGGATATTAGAATTACGTTTCGAGATTTTCATAAATTAAAAATGTGTTCGTTCTTTTTAAAATTTAATTCGTAAAAAACTTAAAGTTAAAATAAAGCCGTGGTCAGAGTCAACTGAGGTTTAAAACGCTCTTGCTTTGGTTAGAATTTTAGGTTTTAACGAAGTCGAATAAACAATTCTTCCAGTTCTTTCGCTGGTTATCTTTCAAGAAGTCAAATTAAAATTTCGTCCTGATTTGAGTTTGTTTAAAGTGTTGTGTTGAACTATTTTTGAACTGCTTTTGAACAATTCGAATTTGTCTTATTTATTGTATATAGTGGATCGTCTTGATCTATCGATTGCATTGCGTTGGAAGGTAAAAGTAGGTAGCTTTATCGTAGGTGCAACTCCGGAGGTGTATTTCGAGCTAGCTTTCTGCTTGAACCAAACAGCGTGGTAGGTTGATGGTTTTGCGATTTACTTATTAAGACAACTTAAACTACAACTACCCTGATTATCTGAATAAGAGGTAACGTTCTTATCTAGGCCGAAAAATTACGAAATTTTTCAAAACCTTCGTAGCATTAGGTTTTGACCGAGGTAAGAGTGTTTTGCTTTTTCTATTAATTTATATCTTATGATGACTCAGGGTACATAATTAACAACTAAAGTTCGTGCATTTTTTTCATAAAGTAAATTTTTTGTGAAAGGAGCAATTTCGAAATTTGCATATATTAGGGGTATTTAGCTCTAAGAGCCTAAATTATTCCACTATCTCATTTTATCCCTAATATATATATATATATATATATATATATATATATATATATATATATATATATATATATATATATATATATATATATATATATATATATATATACTTTTTGTGACTTTTTTATTTATAAAATTACCCTTACGCCATCCATTGTTTTGAATGTTTAATTACATTGTAAATACCCAGTCACTTTTATTACGTGATAACTTTACATAGCAATTATGCATTTGGGGTTATTACGTAATATTTTACATAACGTACATTCATTTATCGTATTAATATGATGTTACCATATACTTTTGTTACTTTAATACAGTAATTACTTTATTTATTATATAATCACGCTTACATCATCGATTATTTCGGATGTTTAACGACATAATATTTGTAAAAATATTAAATAATCACTGTTTTTGCGTGAAAACTTTACATAACAATTATGCATTTGTGGTTATTACCTAATATTGTACATAACGTACATTCATTCATTTATCTCATTAATTTGACGTTATCATATAGTTTTTGTGACTTTAACAATATCGAAATTACTTTTTTTTTATTAAATAATCACGCTTACATCATCGATTATTTCTAATGTTTAATTATATAATAATTATATAATCACTGTTATTACGTAAGAACTTTACATACCAATTATGTAATCGCTGTTATTACGTAATATTTTACATAATATGCATTCCTTAATTATATAATCATACTTACGTCATCGATTATATCGAAAGACTTATAACATAATTATATAATTATTGAAATTATATATAATTAAAAGTAACTACTGTAACCAAATACATTTCTTTATCATATTCCAAGTATTTCTGTTAACATTGCTAGATGTTAATTATATAATCACTGATATTGTATATTAATTTTTATAACTACTGTCACCAAATACATTTCTTTATCGTATTTCTATTTTATCACCATTGTTACCTAATAATTATGATAATCACTGATATTATATAATAATTTATATAAATTTACATAACTACTGTCATCAAATACATTAAGTATCATTAAGTTATTGCGTAATAACCACAAAACATAATTGTTATGTAAAGTTATCCCGCAATAACAGTGATTATTAATATTTTTTTAAATATTATGTAGCTAAACATTCAATATAACCACGTGGTTGATATTTTTATAGCAACAAACTCAATCATCTACTGATATTTCATGTTTATAACTCGCTTCATTTGTATCTATAGTATGACATACCAGTTGCTTAGAGTATCTAAATAATTTGTTTAATATCCACAACGTTATTCCATAACAATACTTGAACTTCCTTATTTTTTAATAAATCAATATTTTAATATGATTTTATTCGGAATGAAGACATCATTAATTAATATTACATCATATAATTTCCATCTCATGTCTCTAATTCTTTAATAACACCATGATCCCATATACATATTTTTGGATATTCAATCCGTTTTCTTAAAAATATTATCTTAAACTTATACCATATTACATTTTCTATATTTATTTTCAAGAGATGACTTTTAAAAATTATTTTGAAACTTATTTCACATTATATTTCAAAATTTTTCTCTCAATCCATAACATTTTAAAATTATTTTAATCCCTTTTCATGTTCCAATTTTCATATTTATTTCCAGTTATAACTTTCAAAATTTATTTTCATACCTAACAATAATAAATTATTTTATATATATTAAAAATTGTGGAAAATTATTGCAAAACAATTTATTTATTCAAAATTTCTATACAAATCAGATAAAGGAGAACAAACAACTCATATGTGCAACATCCACCTTTGGCTTAGAATTGAAGATAGAGACAGTAGGAGTTAACAGAATTATGTTTGCTTTCAGCGCACCCAAGCACCTGAATTTCGGTTTTGGTTAAGAACAAGAGATGATGTTTAGAAGAAGAGAAATGGGGTTCGACAAAGGGGAAGTTTAAAAAAAGACCACGAGTGTTGCAGAAATTAATGAAAAAAGAACACCGTGCATCGGGGCAAGCCGGAAGCTAGTTCTTGGCGACATCATCCCCATAATCGGAGGCAGTCAGTTCCCAAGTTACGATCTCGTAGGGGTGAATGTGGGATATTCTTTGGATGCTGCCCATTTACAGAAAATTTTTTATATTGAGAAGAAAAAATAGAAGGATTTGATACTCAAGTTATTTTTTTTTTTTTTTTTTTTTCATTACTTGAAAAAGATGTACAGAAAAACTTAATGAAAAAGTGGGAACTTTATACATTGTTAAAAGTAAAAAAAAAAATGAAACAAAAATATATAGGGGCAAATATTGGGAGTATTCTTCTAATTCTACTGCTGAGATTTCTTCCTTTTCTGTATATTCTACAATCTAAAATGGTTGAGCCAGGTCTGAAAAAAAATATTATAGACTCCTTTTTTGATTTGACTCAAAATAAAACCTGATTTAAAAATCTAATTTTAAGATATATTGTTAATTAAATTGTAGACAAAAATATATAATGGGGTTCCCTTTCTGTTTTCTCCTATATAAAAAATATATATAAAAAGGTAAATTCTTCTAATTCAATCAGCTATAAACTAGAGTAATTTGTACATACTCTTTTGTTGAGAGAATTGTAGATCTAAAGGTTCTGCTGTTGGTTTTCTTCTGGTTTTTGGATTTGGCCTCTGGTGCTATGTTATACTGTTGGAGGCATTTATCACAAAAAACATAAAATACAAGTTAAAAAAAAAGTATAAAATACTTTTTATTTTTCAACGGCCATTGTTTATTAGATTAATATCAAATTGCCCAATAATGGCAGAGAATAAAACATGGTCTTTGCTCCAGAGATGTAAAAGGTGGTCTGCTGTTAAAACCCAGACATTTTTGTGCAGAAACAAAAAAATCAGAACATGTAATTCTGCTTTAGTAGGCAGTTATTTTTATTTAGGGAGTGTTTGGGAAGAGAGTCCAAAATTATTATTTTTTTTTTTAATAAAAAAGACACAAGGTAGCCAAAACAGTTTTAGCTACAATTTACTTTTTAATTTAAATATATATTTTGATTTAAATAATAGATTTAATAAAAATCAAATTTTTTTTTAAAAAAATAAATATTACAATGTAATTACAATGGCCAATAAAAAATAAAAAATAAAAATAAATATAAATATATATTTTAGTATAAAAAAGAAAGAGAAAAGAAAAAAATAAATTCTTTTAATTTTCTCTTTTTTTTAATAAACTGGGGGGAGATCCAAAATTGAATTTAATAAAAATTCAATTTTGGTCAAAATGGAAAATAAATTTAAAATTAAATTCATTTTTACATTTTTATTTCAAACATACATTAGTATTTTTATGGTATCCATAAAGACATTGATATATGTTTGATATTATTTAGAGATATCTGCTTTACAATGAAATTATATTTGCCCTTTTTCTAACAATTGTTTGTATAAATTTCTGCTCCTAAGTGCTGCTTTCCTTGGATCTTTATTATTATTATTATTATTATTATTATTATTATTATTATTATTATTATTATTATTATTATTATTATTATTATTATTATTATTATTATTATTATTATTATTTTTGTTGTTGTTGTTGTTGGAAACTGTTTCTGACTGATGATTTATATCAACAGGCTCTGAAGAACTTTTATGAAGCAAAATTATATCTGTTAGATGCCTCATTATTAGACTTTTTAATAGTGACTGATACAGTTTCACCTAAAGTATTATTTGTAACTTCAGTTACTGTTCCATTTGAAAGAAATAAGGCTTACAAAATTTCTCTTTAATAGCAATGATATCTCCAATTTTAACATTAGTATGCTGTTTATTTTTATACCTCTTTTGCTTGTTAGTAGCAAGATACTGTAAATTAGACAAAAATTCATGATGATAAAGATCATTTAGATTTGCTTTCACTTTCCTGTATTTTTGAAAAGCTTCATACAAAACATCATGATCTTGATCAGAGGACCAATCTGGATCTTCTGATTGACTTTTCCTCATCATTGATATAAACATTTTGAAATAACCTACTGATGGGACTTCATACCCTTTCATCAATATCTCAGGAGTAATTGCAAAAGGGATACTTGAGTCCACATCAACGTTATTAATAAATACTTAAAAGCTACTGGATTATTATTTATTAACATATTGGTTTCCTTAACTAATAAAGGAAAATATATCAAATTTTAATATATTTTTACCAATTGCACTATAAATAATATATTTCACTTGTTTGACTAAAGATTCCACAAGACCTCCAAGAAAATTAGCTTTAGCTCGATATGGAGAAAATTCTTGTATTTTAATATTATGTAATGTTAAGTAATTTTTAACATTATCATCATTTAGAAAGTTTTTTATTGTGTTTATAGAACTTATAAGAGTTGTTTCTTGGTCGCAAACTATTATTTGTGAAATACCAAAGTCAAACACATGAAATTGAAATGTGGAAAGAAAAGACTTATTATCTAAGTTGTTACATAATATCAAATTCACTGCCCTGGTATATGTACAAGTTATAATTAATATATAAACCTTTTCTTGAATATCATTAATTTTTACAGTAAGTGGTCCAATGTGATCTAGAAATATTTGTCTGAAGGGTGCTTGAGGAGGATTTATTCTATAATCTTTGAAATGATTTTTGTTATTTTTTATAGTTCTTCCATACAGTAATTTACATTTAAAGCAATCCTTAATATTTTTCTTTACAACAGAATAAGCTGTAGGAATTTAAAACTCCTTTTTTAATATAGACAATATTTTATATATAACACCATGCTTCATTTTTAAATGTAATTCTTTTATAATAATTTCTGTTAATTTCTTATTTTTGTGTAATACTGGGTTTCTATGTTCAAAATTAGAGTTCAAATTTGCAAATTTACTTTTGACTCTAATGATTCTATTTTTATCAAGAAACAGATTAAGTTGTGTAACTAATACAGTTTCCTTATTTTTTGTTGGATTTGCTAAAAATTGTAATGTGTCTTGAAAACTTTCTAGTTGAGACTGTCTTATAATGACATTACAATTTTCTTCATATGAGCAAACTGCAGTTGGACCATAATTTGGAAATAAATTTGGGTTTTTCAAATTTACTTTTATTTTTATATTATGAATAAATTTTCTTACAAAATGTGATACAGTACATATTTTACTAAAGGAAGAAAATCTATCTAACTTAAATAATGGTACATACTGACAAGTTTGAACATTGAATACATTAAAGTTTTCTGTACTATTGTATAAAGGATTAGGCACTGTAACCCTTAAACTTTCATTGTTATTATCTATTATGGAGCCTGTCAAGAAGTTGTTTTATTTAAAACTTTATATGAAATGCACCTAGTTACAAAATCACTTGGTTCTTAGAACCGTAACAATGGTAAAAGGTTACAGGATGTTTTTCACATGCAGTTTCAATAAAATTCAGCACATTATTTATTACAAACCCTTTCTTTTCTATTTTATCAAATTTTTGTACCTTATTAATTAACCAATTTAAAGCAAACATAGAGTCAGTGTAAACATGAGTATCATTTATGTTTATTGGACAAAATGAATTTGTTAAATTCTCTATCATTTCATTTACACATTCAACCCCAAATTTGATAGCAAACAATTCTAAAACAGGAATAGACCTATTGCTGTTTGTATTTGAAATAATTTTATTTTTTAAAACTTTACTTTATAAGTGCAATTTTTTATTATTTACATTTTGTAAATATAACACAGTACCATAAATGGCTTTACTGACATCTGTAAAAGCAATAATATTATTATTTTTATTTTTTTTTTTATTTTTTTTTTATTTTATTTTTTTTTAAATGTCTAATCTGTGTGTTCGTGGGGTTGGGCGTAGGCGGGGGCTTTCTATTACCTTTGCTAATGTCCGTGGCCTCCGATCTAATTTAGCGTCTGTTGAACACCACCTCTCTTCCTCTCGTCCTAACCTATTGCTTCTGTCTGAGACCCAGCTGGACAGGGATTCTTTCTCTAGTAATCTTAATGTCTCTGACTACAACTTTTTTCACAATTTCCGTCTAAATGGTGGAGTCTGTGCCTATATTAACATTAACACTCCTGTGACACGTCTCGAAAATCTAGAATCTCCTAATTTCGATGTTTTATGGCAAAAAATCTGTCTTCCTACTACTACTATTATCTTGTGTTTCTGCTACTGCTCCCCTAATGGAACAGATTTTCCAGTTTTTTTTCAATATCTTACTACTACTCACGAGACTGTCACTTCTTCTCATCCAAATGCTGAAGTCCTCTATTTAGGGGATTTCAACGTACACCACACTGAGTGGTTGGGTTCCTCTCATACTGATACAGGTGGGAGGGAGGCCAAATCATTCATCATTCTTAACGATCTTCTCCACTGCACTTCTAACTCTGTTCACTCTTATGCTGATGATTCTACTCTGAATTCTTCTACTCATTTCAAATCTGCTCTCTCTTTTGCTTCTAGACTTGCTTCTCGTCTTCAACTTTCCGATTCCATTCTTGCCGATCTGGATGGGATTTCCCGGTGAGGTCATTGCAACCTTGTAAAATTCAACTCTTTAAAAACTCAACTTCTTCACATCTCCCTCTCAAAAACACCTCCTAACTTTCCTATCCTCTTCGATGGCTCTCCCGTCTCACCTGTAAATAACATTAACATTCTTGGTCTAAACATAAACAACAAACTGTCTTGGAAACCACATATTACAATGGTTGCTAAAGCGGCCTCTAAGAAGCTGGGAGTCCTGTTCAGATTGCGAGAATTTTTTTCTTCTGAGCAGTTACTCCAAATATATAAGGGTCTTATTCGTCCTTGTATGGAGTACTGTTCTCACATTTGGGGGGCTCCGGCTCCTCCTCTCTTCTGGATAGGGTTGAGTCAAAAGCTAAGAGATTAATAAACTGTCCCCTACTTTCAAACTCTCTTGACCCTCTGTCTCTGCGACGTGACGTTGGCGCGCTATCTCTTTTCTACAGGTACTACAGTGGCAGGTGCTCGAGGTAATTGGCCTCTCGCATTCCTCCACCGTTGCGTCGTCCTCGTTGCACAAGGGGTGCCCTGCTTTCGCACCAATTTTGTGTGGACGTAGGAAATCCCAGGCTAGCCCGTTGTGGTACCTCCTTCTTTCCAGCCACCTCTATTCTGTGGAACTCTCTACCATCATTTATTTTTCCTCCTGTATTTAATCTTCCACTCTTCAAGGCTTCCGTCTGCGCCCACCTGAGGGCTGTGCGTTAGGTGTGTGTGTGTGTGTGTGTGTGTGTGTGTGTGTTTGAATGAGCTTTGTGCATGTGTGTGTGCCCCCTCCTTGAAAAGGGCTCTGCTCGTGAGTGGTGGCGTTCTGTAAAAAAAAAAAAAAAAAAAAAAATGTGGCAGAATAATCACCTATAAATCTTGTTAACTCTGGTTTTTACTTTTGTTATACTAGGAACATATTTTTTTATATTCTTTTAATATTTTACCATCCAATTTTGTGTCCCAAGAAATGTTTATATTATTTTGCAAACTATGTAAAAATAGTTTTGCTCTGTTTCTACCAGAGAGCCCAATATTTAAAGGATCAAATAATCCATTTATGGAAGATAAAATGGCTCGCAAAGTATATGCCTTAGGATCTAATATACTGTTATTATTATATATGGTATCCTTTTTTGTATCCCAAATCATTCCTAGAAGCTTTGTTATATGATCTCCTAGAGATTCAGTTTCATTTATAATGTTTAACTCACCATCTTTTAATTTTTTAAAATCTGGGGAATTACTATAAAATTTTTGTAAATTAAATTTGTAATTGCTAAATATAGCATGTGATTTATGATATGCTAGAAGGATGTCACTTTCAGAATTGGAAGAATAACCTATATTATCCATATAGGACAGGTTAAACAAACACTTTCTTAGTTCATCTTCAAATGCATCACAAGTATCAACATGTAAAATTAATATAATATATAAAGCTAACATAAGGATGGTAGGGCTACATCTAATACCAAAAGGAGTTCGCATTAATTTGTATGCTGTTACTCTGAAGTCATTTTCATTTATATTTTTAAACCACAGGAAGTGCAATTTTGCACTATCTTCTGGTAGTAACTCAATTTCATGGTACGCTTATTCAAGATCAAATATAAGAAAATGTTTATTAAACCTAAGCAAAATAAGCGCAATATCTAATTTATTATTCATATTTGGGCCTGGCAAGTTAATATTGTTATGAGAGAGATTGCTAACTTGTCCTTTTCACAAATATTTGATAAATATACTTTACGACATTTTTGTAGTTTCAGTATTTTCTCTGAATACTGCATTATGGAAAATATGGTATATATAAGAGATATATCATTTTTATTTTTTAATACATTTATATTTTCAACAGGTTGAATGATGCCATTTTCTAACTGTTACTTTATCATAGGCCTCTAATTTTAGAGGTTGTTTACTATATTTTTTGTAAATTGATTTTAGTACTGAATTTGCTAAATGAAAATTATTTGGCAAAAACTGTAATAATTTTTTATTCCACAATAAAGGCATTATCAATCTACCTGTTTCATTTATATTTGTATTTTGAAGGAGATATCTAATAAGCTCCATGTCTAACTCAGAAATTTTTTTACTATTTTCAAAATTATCGTAATTTAAAAGTGACTTTAAAGAATTTTCATCCAAAAAATCATTATCAATATTATTCTCAATACTTAAATTTATGTTTTTATTTTTATTATTATTATTCTGTGAAAAAGACGAAAATGAGCAATCTTCTTCAAGTCATTCTAATTTATTATCAATTTTGACATTTTTACTAAGCAAATCTGCCTGCACAGTGAAGTTTCTTACATACTTCAAATATAGTAGGTTTTTGTTCAGTTTTTTTTAAGTCACCAGCCAACAAAATACCACAAGAAGTATAATACAGAAGTGAGATGTTATCATTTATACCAAAAGGCACAAGTATTCAGTGGTAAAACATGAGCTCCATGTGCCCCAAGTATTATGTGCATATCTCTGTTAATTTTTATTTCCCAATTGTTTGTCAGCTAATGGTAACTTATTTTGTTGAAGGGCAGTTAATATTTGAGAACTAGGCATGTTTATTTTTGGGTTAATGTAAGGAACCACTGCAGTCACAATATTACACATTTTATTATTTATTTTTACATCAATTTCAATAATAGAAGTTTTATAATATTTGTTATTATTAAAACCAGTAATATTTAACAATTTCAGATTGTACAACCTTAAACTTAATTTTTTTCTGCTACTGATTGAGAAATAAAATTAAATTCGGAACCACTGTCACACAAAACTCTTAAATCCTGATTATTTTTATTGTACTGGTAGTTGTAAATGTTGGCAATATTAGGTTTTGAGTGCTTGTAGCATGCATTGTATTTAGATGTAGACTATTTGCCACTTGTTCTGAAGAAGGATTTTCAACAGGAACAACATTTAACTCAACCACATTTGTTGAAGTTTCAGTTTGTACAGTATTTTCATTTTTACTTTTGTTTTTATTTTTTTTTTTTCACCTTCAGTTTTCTGAGATGAACTAGTTTGTTTAACACATAAATAACTAGCATGCCATAAGTCACAGTGTTTACATTTAGAAGAGAATTTAAATTTGAAATTTTTAGATGTGTGATTTATATAACCACATTTTATAAATCCGTCCAGTTCTTTAATTTTTTGTACTTTGATTCTGGTGTTTTAAAGTTAGGGCAATAAAATATTTTATGCTCCATACAGTCTGATGTTTTTAAAGCACAACATATAGTACAACTTGTTCTATGTATTGTTTCAGTTTTATTTTGTTTTTCATTTACATCAATATTTGTAGCTAAAGCCACAGTTTTTCTTTCAAAAGTTGCATTATTTGTTTTGGTGTTTTGATTTATGTCAAAAATACCACCCTCTTTCATTCTATTTTGAATTTCAAACCCAAATTTCAATATATCATCCAAATTTGGATAAGTTTTATTAGTGAAATTCATATACTGAATTTTATACTGTTCTGGCAACCCAGATCATAAAAAAATATTGCACAAAGAATGTCACTAGTAATATTTAGGGAACTAATTTGACTTTCAATCAATTTTGCCTTCACTGATCCAACCGTAAAAATCAGATGTCAATTTTAACTTACACAATTTTTCAATAACTGCAAACTTCTTAATGTCCTTATTACTGAAGGCTGCTACAAGAAGATTTTTAGCTGCATCATAATCCATGTCTGCAGCAGGACTTTTCCCAATTAAGACCTTGGCTGGTCTTTTCAACTGTTTTACTAGACAAGAATGTCTAGCATATTTGTTATATTTTTCTCTGTCCATAATTTCCTCAAATTTTTTTATAAACCTATCAAAATTTTCAGGTTTATCGTCGAATTCTGGGAACTGAAGCTCAGTTATTTAAGTCCAGAATTACCAGATTCGTAATATGAAATTTTTTGTTGAGTTTGAGGATGGACAGTTGTTAAATTACTTTGTTGCTACTCCTAACTGATAGAAATCATTTTTAATATAAATTTTTTCTGAACCTTTAATTGAAAATTCTGGACACTGCATAGATATCCAAAATTTCATTATCTAATTCGGTGAGTTCAATTTCTTTGTTTTTAAATGTTACAATGAGACCATTAATTTCATTATCAGTATAGTTTGGAATATTAGTTTTTACAGTATTTAACAGTTTTGTAACAGTGGCCCGTTTTACAGCTCTTTTCCTAACTAGGGTTAAAACTTGATTAAAAGTTGATGAAGGTGATGAATCTTCAGCAATTATTTCTTCAATTATTTTATATTCTATATTTTGATCTAAAACTCCATATATATATATATATATATATATATATATATATATATATATATATATATATATATATATATATATATATATATATATATATATATATATATATATATATATATATATATATATATATATATATATATATATATATATATATATATATATATATATATATATATATATATATATATATATATATATATATATATATATATATATATATATATATATATATATATATATATATATATATATATATATATATATATATATATATATATATATATATATATATATATATATATATATATATATATATATATATATATATATATATATATATATATATATATATATATATATATATATATATATATATATATATATATATATATATGTGATACCAATATACGATAGTTTACCAATATACGATATTTTACCAATATGCTAAATAATAGGCCAAACGCCAAACCAAAGAAGAAATTTCAGCAAAAACTATGGATCTGAGAAAGGAAGGGCCCCACGTTGGGCATCTCCGATGATGATTTAAATTTAGCCATTTTAACTATTTTAATACGAAATGTATGAGAAAGCGCATGTAAATTTGTGGGAACACGTGAAGAAATGGGGTGGACAGGTAATGGGAGCATTGACACTACAATATGAGACAAGGGTACAATAGAGACTCTCTGAGAAGGTTAAGCACAAAAAGGAACGAACCAAAAGGCAACGAAGTGAAACGGAATAGTGCAGCCCATCCTCTCACTTTGCGGGTTATGCCCAGTGAGGATACTATCATCGCTTTGGACAGCGCGACATCCTGTCTATATATATATATATATATATATATATATATATATATATATATATATATATATATATATATATATATATATATATATATATATATATATATATATATAGGGGTATTAGAGTGATAAAGCTAGAATAAAAGAATTAAAAAAAAACCTGCAGGTCCCACTTAACGCAAATTAATTAGGTGAACGCAGACGTGGTGGGCTTTAAAGAAATTTAGATTAAATTCGACAGGAAAAACAGAAGGCAGGAGAGAGTTCCACAAAACAGATGTTGCAGGAAAGAAGGAGGCACCATAGTCGACAAGACTAGAGTTGCATATGTCTACGCAAAATGTATGCGCAAACATTGCACCCCTTGTGCTACAAGGACGCCTTAAAGGTGAAGGTATACAAGTGGATAGCTCCCTCGAGCATTTGCCGCTGTAGTACCTATAGAAAAGAAACAAGGCACCAACGTCGCGTCTCAAAGATAAAGAGTCAAGGGAATTAGAAAGAGCGGAACAGTTTATAAGTCTTTTAGCCTTTGACTCAACCCTTTCTTAAAGAAGGGTGAAACCTGAGCCCCCACAGAAGTTAGAGAAGTACTCCATACAAGGACGGATGAGGCCCTTGTACAATTGCAGTAACTGTGAAGAAGAAGAAAATCCTCGCAGACTAAACAGAACTCCCAGTTTCTTTGAGCCCGCTTTAGCAACCATTGTGATATAATGCTTCAAAGACATTTTTTCCTTTATGTGAAGGCCAATGATGTTTATATTGTCAATAAGAGAGGCGGGAATAGCATCGAAAGAAATAGAAAAGTTAGGTGTCTTGAGAGGGAGATTTCAAGAAGTTGAGTTTTTAAAGAGTTGAATTAAACAAGGTTGAGACGACCTCACTGGGAAATTCTATCTAGATCTACAATAATGGAATCGGAAAGATGAGACATGAGAGGCAACTCTTAATGCAAAGGAAGGAGCATATTTGAAATGAGCAAAAAAATGGAGGGTCGAGTCATCGGCATATGAATTGATAAGTCTAGATGAGCAGTTGATCATTAATGAAAAGTAAGAATAGAGTAGGAGGTAAGACAGAACCCTGAGGAACACCACTATTGACAGGAAAGGAAGAAGAAGTCGCTCCATCAACAACAACCGAAATGGAACGATTAGAAAGAAAGCAAGACATAAATAAGCAAAGAGAAGGAAGAAACCCAAATGAGGAGAGCTTGGAAAGCAGTGACGTACGTCAAACCCGGTTAAAGGACTTAGATATTTCAAGCCACCACACAAGTCTCCTCTAGGTTCTTAAGGGCAGAAGACTATAAATCTGTGAGATAGGAAAGTATATCACCAGTAGACCTCGAACGCCGAAAGATATACTGATGATCAGAAAAAAAAGGAATGAGATTCCAGATGATCTAAGAAGTGAGAGTTGAGAAAGGGTTCAAAGATCTTAGACAGAATATAAGTGAAAGCTTTAGGGCGAAAGTTAGTGGAAT
Source organism: Armadillidium nasatum (assembly GCA_009176605.1). Taxonomy (NCBI): domain Eukaryota; kingdom Metazoa; phylum Arthropoda; class Malacostraca; order Isopoda; family Armadillidiidae; genus Armadillidium; species Armadillidium nasatum. The sequence goes on along the minus strand of SEYY01004874.1, from coordinate 850 downwards.
CAGAGCAGCTACCTTTCTTCAGAAAAGGGTAGACTAATGTGCGCTTCCATCTCTGAGGGAAAGTACAAGTATTGAGGCAAAATGTATATATTAAACGAGGGACGGAGCCATCTCAGGAGCATATTCTCTTAAAACTCTGTGAGGAATGCCATCCGGGCAGCTTGTCTTCCTAACGTTCATAGATTTCAGAAGCCAAAGCCCCTGATGAAATGTAATCACAATTAAAGGCATGGGGCATCTGAGAGAAGAAGTAGGAGGAGAATAGCCGGAATCGTGCAGGATTGAATTAGAAGGAACAGGAGGCCTAAGAGATTATCCTTTTCAGTTAGAGTGTCAGCAATAGAACCATCAGAGCAAATAAGAGGAGGAAAGTAAGATTTACAGAAATTTATGTCAAGAGGCCAGAAAGATTTATTAATTGGAGAATTTAGGAGTTCAGTACATCTTCGTTTGATGAAGGTCCGCCTTGCTCGTCAAAGAATATCCCTGCAATTATTCCAAGCTGAATGAAAATTAGCGAGAGTGATAGAAGGAAAATTTTTCTCTCACGATGCGCGATGTCACGAAAACAAGCACAATCGAATCATGGATTTTGAGGAGAGAAAGAGGGAGTGAACCTGCTTATCCCATCAATGATTGCAGCCCTCACCTTATCGGCAGAGACCGAAGCGGCTTCACAGAAAAAGCAGTCCCTCGAGTGATAGTTAGCGTAGAAGCAACGCAACGTTCCCCAGTCAGCCCGATCAAAGGGCCTGAATATGCCTTTAGGGCGCATATATATATATATATATATATATATATATATATATATATATATATATATATATATATATATATATATATATATTAT
>SEYY01004872.1:12500-22500 GCA_009176605.1 Armadillidium nasatum | reverse complement strand
AAGAATTACGTTTTGTTGGTGTCTCTTTCATTGTTAGTGTTCCGGGGAACGAGCAGAATAGGTGGTCAAACGCGCAGTATCCCACAGGGTTGTAAGTAAGCAGTATTTTTCACCTGAATTACAACTCCGTCATCTCGGATTTTTCCAGGCATGTACAGTCGTGAACAATAGTTCGTTCCTATTAGGCTGGAAATAAATATTTATATAAAATGGAAACTCCGTTTTTTTGGCTGAACCTGAAATGAACCCCATTTTATATAAATATTTATTTCAACCTAATAGGAACGAACTTTTGTTCACGATTGTACGTTGAGCAGAGGGGGAATGTGGTGCTGAACTACGAAGCTTTAAAACATATATTTACTACTGGTCAGTTTGCAGAAATCTAGAAGCAGTTCTAGCCCGATTACATACTGGACATACCAATCCACTCATTAAGTCCCAAGTCCTGCCCAGTTTGCTGCTCTAATCGTCCTCTTTTCTGCCTGTTTATATATATGTGGATTGCGAGGTTTGGAGCAAATACCTCTGATCTTTCTTAGATATTGAAACTGAAAAAATGTGGTTTTCAGTTCTATATAAATGATTAAATTTTCTTCCCATTTTTTCAGTGCAATTTCCACACAACTAAAACCTCTTTCGTAAACCATTCGTATCTCAGGTCTCTATTCTTGAAATGAGTTCTCGTGATATTTACTTTGAAGAGTCAGTGTCTGTAACTATGAAAGCTTCAGAGAATTTGAGACACCTTTAATGTTTTTGTTTTTTTTAACTGAACGGTTAATCCATTTACGGACATTGTCCAACCTTGTTCATATTTTATTAAAGGATGGCTTTTACTCCTGTAATTCTACTCGAAATAGTCGTCTAGTGGTGGCTTTCTTATGCCGATTTGCTCAGGTGCAAAATTGTTTCATCACTTTTCTTATAATATTGCTATATTAATGGCTGTTTAAATTATTTAGTAAAAGGTTTGTTTGCTTGACACTTTATTAAAAGTTGATTGTAGATTGAAGTGTTCTGCATACTTTTGCTGAATGAAAATTTAGGGAACATTTTTATGTACACCGAATTATATAATTGACGACGGGTAAATACAGCGTTGTTTACAGAATTGCTCTGCAGACCAATTGGTGAGGAATGCGTGCAACTTCCTACAGAAAGCAATCATTTTGTAAAATGCATCATTTGACAGCCTATGATTCATTTTTTTTATTCTGGCACTTCTATATTTTAGCCACTTTCTATTCGATCACTTTTGTCAAAGATTTTAGGTATACTAAAAGACCCCGTAATTCCTTATCTTAGACACGAAAAATTCCGATTTTATGAACGAAAATGATTTCAGTCTCTTAAGACTTTTGCATCCTATGGAGTTAAAAGATATTTGGATGGAAATAATAATTAACCCTATTTTGCTGCTTATATTTCTATCTCTACATTTGTAAACAACTTTTTATTTTAAAAGTTGTGAATTTTATTTGCAATATGATTTAAAAACGAAACCATATAGGAATATAAGAACAGAAACCAAGATGGAAATTACACGAGTCTGTCACGTACATGGAATTTAAGATATAGGTTACCAATTCTTTCTTTCCTTTAAAAAACTGAAAAGACCTTGAAAGAGTGATCCAGTCCTGCGTACATTTAAGAGGAAAATAATTTGCAAATGATGTCTACCGTGCACTCAACTGCTCCCAAGAAGGTTAGAATGCATTTCTTACAATAGAAACAGAGAATCATGTATATTATGTAGGGCGCAAATCATTCATATAGACTGATTTTTTAAAAAAAAATTTCATACAGCTACTATAGTCATTACAACCCAAGGTACATTCCAAAAATTAACTATTGTTACTGAATTACTTGTTTTGAGAAAATACTTCTCAGTAACCAAATGTCCCTTTTTTTATTTCCTATTATGACCTCTAGTTCTCCTATAAAAAACTATCCTCAACGAAGTGGAAAGAAAAAATATTATAAACCTGAGTCATATCTCGCCTAAATATCTCTCAACCGAAAACCTGCCCCAGTTCCTTGAACCTCCACTTGTAAACCATAAATCATCCTTGTATCTTTACATTGAACTGCTTCGAGTAAATCATTGCAAGTCTTTTCTTTAGTGAACTCTGAACTAGGGCAAAATATTAAATTAATAGTGTTATAGGGTTTCCTCGATCACAACCTCGGTCATGCATCTTGTAACCTGCATTACTATTAATACCCAAAATGTTTTGTTAGCGATTTCTAGCTTCTCAACATTTACGTTCCCACTTTCTATTTCTTTACACTTTTTGCTATCGAAATTCAGGTTCCATTTCTCTTTCAGCCTGTTAAGAAATTGTTCAGTATTTTTCATCAAACTTGCCAATAGAAGGCCTCATTAATCTGTCATAGTTTTTACAAAGAATATATAATATGATTCAGTGTCAGTTGAATACTTTAGTTACCCAATCTATTTTCTGAACAGGAGGAAGCATTACTAGAAAACAAACACCTAATTAGATATTTTGATCTATTTTGTATAAATTGTAAGATCAAAAAGTCTATAAGATCTTTTTGAAAATGGCGTCTAACAAAATCTTGAAAATTGCAGAAAAATAAAAAAATAAACTTGAGACTAATCTCCAACGGTAAAAAACGAATTTTACCAAAAATGTTTTATATAATCTTAAAAAAGGGCCAAAATCTAAAATCATGGATACAAAAATTCTGAAACCATTTCTGGTATCAGGATGGAAAATACGTTAAAACCACTAATTGACAGATTTCCTCTGACAAACTCTTTGTAACCAATGCTGTTTTAGAAGAACGTTTTACGCTGTACAGAATAATTTTATTACTTTTTACAATATGTGGTCAAGAATTATAAATAAATAAAACTCTGAATAGGAAAAAAAAAAATTTTCAGACTAAAGATTGCCATAAAAAATTATAGTCAACTGAGAAAGAAAATCACTGCGATGAAACTGACAACGTTATTTTGAAGTAAAAAAAATTAAATAAATAAAATTTTTTTTGGCTTAAATAAATTTCTTTTAACAAACCTCTGACTATTAAATCTAAAAACGATACAATGCAAACAGAAAAAGTGTGGGATTTACTTTATGACGGTTAGGCCTAGGTAAAAGTTTCCTGAAGAGCGATTAAAATTTTTGGACAAAATAAGAAAAAAATAAGTTAGAATATATTATACAAGAGAGGGAAAGGGATGATTAAATACAGTAATAATTATTATTATAAAAGAATCGACCTGACCTTGAAAAGATCTTTAACGCTAAAAGTCCAATTAATATTTAATAAACAAAATGCTTTTTCTTTTTATATGCTACAATTGCTTTATTTTTATTTAATAGCTATATATATATATATATATATATATATATATATATATATATATATATATATATATATATATATATATATATATATATATATATATATATATATATATATATATATATATATATATATATATATATATATATATATATATATATATATATATATTAGGGGGACCACTTTATAGTGATCTCTGTATAGGAACCTTGGTATGTGGACCTGTGGCAGCGATTCTAGGAAAACCCGGTGCTCTTATCTCTAAAGGTGGTGTAGAAACGGAGAGGGATCTTCGCCGAGTAGGCCGAGTGTTCTTAGTTCCTCTCGCTGACCTGTTGAGCCAACTAGTAGGCGGTGGTAGCCACCACTTCTCTTCAGTCCTTGGCTCGGAATACCACTTCAAGGGAGTAATCACAGTAGAGGGAAAAAGGATCTGCAAATTGTGGTATCCTCTTGAAGGGCAGAGTAGACAGGAGCTTCTTCTTCTACAGGATGTCGCCAATTCGAGGGAACTGGTTGCTGTCTCTTCAGGAACTTCTTCTGGTGTACTAAAGTGAATAGCTAAACTACCTGTTAACCTTTTAAAATTATCTCTAAAACGGAAAGGTCTTATAAACAAGTAGTTAGTTCTCCAATTTATATTATTTTAATAAAAAATACATAACAATATTATTTTTATTTATTATTACAAAAAGTTAAATTATTATAAAAATTATAATAAATATTATAAATAATAAATTTTAAAATATTAAAAAATATTATTAATAAAAATATATTATAAAAATAAATAAAAATTTTAAATATGTGATATTGTTTTAGTTATTGTAATTGTCTTATGCATTTATATTTTCAAGGGAAAAAGAATTATTGATTTGTTATTATATTTTAAACAAATATTTTCTAATTAAAAAGAATATTTTTACATTCATTTAATTATTTATTATTACTAATTATTAATTATTAATTATTAATTGAATTAAAAAGAACTTTTGACCATTTAATTTTACATTTGTTAACTATTTTAATTCATTTTCTTTGTTACAAAAAAGGAACTTATTTATCACTTTATACTATATATATATATATATATATATATATATATATATATATATATATATATATATATATATATATATATATATATATATATATATATATATATATATATATATATATATATATATATATATATATATATTAATATATATATATATATATATATATATATATATATAGGTATTTTATATAATAATAATTATTACTGTATTTCATCCCTCCCTCTGTATAATATATTCTAACTTATTCTTATTTTGTCCAAAATTTTAATCGCTCTTCAGGAAACTTTTACTAGGCCTAACCGTCATAAAGTAAATCCCACACTTTTTCTGTTTGCATTGTATCGTTTTTAGATTTAATAGTCAGAGGTTTGTTAAAAGAAATTTATTTAAGCCAAAAAAATTATTTATTTAATTTTTTTTTACTTCAAAATAACGTTTCAGTTTCATCGCAGTGATTTTCTTTCTCAGTTGACTATAATTTTTTATGGGCAATCTTTAGTCTGAAATTTTTTTTCCCTATTCAGAGTTTTATTTATTTATAATTCTTGACCACATATTGTAAAAAGTAATAAAATTATTCTGTACAGCGTAAAACGTTCTTCTAAAACAGCATTGGATACAAAGAGTTTGTCAGAGGAAATCTGCCAATTAGTGGTTTTAACGAAATTTCCATCCTGATACCAGAAATGGTTTCAGAATTTTTGTATCCATGATTTTAGATTTTGGCCCTTTTTTAAGATTATATAAAACATTTTTGGTAAAATTCGTTTTTTACCGTTGGAGATTAGTCTCAAGTTTATTTTTTTATTCTGCAATTTTCAAGATTTTGTAAGGCGCCATTTTCAAAAAGATCTTATAGACTTTTTATCTTACAATTTATACAAAATAGATCAAAATATCTAATTAGGTGTTTGTTTTCTAGTAATGCTTCCTCCTGTTCAGAAAATAGATTGGGTAACTAAAGTATTCAACTGACACTGAATCATATTATATATTCTTTGTAAAAACTATGACAGATTAATGAGGCCTTCTATTGGCAAGTTTGATGAAAAATACTGAACAATTTCTTAACAGGCTGAAAGAGAAATGGAACCTGAATTTCGATAGCAAAAAGTGTAAAGAAATAGAAAGTGGGAACGTAAATGTTGAGAAGCTAGAAATCGCTAACAAAACATTTTGGGTATTAATAGTAATGCAGGTTACAAGATGCATGACCGAGGTTGTGATCGAGGAAACCCTATAACACTATTAATTTAATATTTTGCCCTAGTTCAGAGTTCACTAAAGAAAAGACTTGCAATGATTTACTCGAAGCAGTTCAATGTAAAGATACAAGGATGATTTATGGTTTACAAGTGGAGGTTCAAGGAACTGGGGCAGGTTTTCGGTTGAGAGATATTTAGGCGAGATATGACTCAGGTTTATAATATTTTTTCTTTCCACTTCGTTGAGGATAGTTTTTTATAGGAGAACTAGAGGTCATAATAGGAAATAAAAAAGGGACATTTGGTTACTGAGAAGTATTTTCTCAAAACAAGTAATTCAGTAACAATAGTTAATTTTTGGAATGTACCTTGGGTTGTAATGACTATAGTAGCTGTATGAAATTTTTTTTTTTTTAAATCAGTCTATATGAATGATTTGCGCCCTACATAATATACATGATTCTCTGTTTCTTTGTAAGAAATGCATTTTAACCTTATTGGGAGCAGTTGAGTGTACGGTAGACATCATTTGCATATTATAATCCTCTTAAATGTACGCAGGACTAGATCACTCTTTCAAGGTCTTTTCAGAAAGAAAGAATTGGTAACCTATATCTTAAATTCCATGTACGTGACAGACTCGTGCAATTTTCATCTTGGTTTCTGTTCTTATATTCCTATATGGTTTCGTTTTTAAATCATATTGCAAATAAAATTCACAACTTTTAAAATAAAAAGTTGTTTACAAATGTAGAGATAGAAATATAAGCAGCAAAATAGGTTTAATTTATTATTTACATCCAAATATCTTTTAACTCCATAGGATGCAAAAGTCTTAAGAGACTGAAATCATTTTCGTTCACAAAATCGGAATTTTTCGTGTCTAAGATAAGGAATTACGGAGTCTTTTAGTATACCTAAAATCTTTGACAAAAGTGATCGAATAGAAAGTGGCTAAAATATAGAAGTGCCAGAATAAAAAAAATGAATCATAGGCTGTCAAATGATGCATTTTACAAAATGATTGCTTTCTGTAGGAAGTTGCACGCATTCCTCACCAATTGGTCTGCAGAGCAATTCTGTAAACAACGCTGTATTTACCCGTTCGTCAATTATATAATTCGGTGTACACAAAATGTTCTCTAAAGTTTCATTCAGCAAAAGTATGCAGAACACTTCAATCTACAACTCAACTTTTAATATGGTATCAAGCAAACAAACCTTTTACTAAATAATTTAAAAAATCCATTAATATAGCAATATTATAAGAAAAGTGATGCAACAATTTTGCACCTGAGCAAATCGGCATAAGAAAGCCACCACTAGACGACTATTTCGAGTAGAATTACAGTAGTAAAAGCCATCCTTTAATAAAATATGAACAAGGTTGGACAATGTCCGTAAATGGATTAACCGTTCAGTTAAAAAAAAATATTAAAGGTGTCTCAAATTCTCTGAAGCTTTCATAGTTACAGACACTGACTCTTCAAAGTAAATATCACGAGAACTCATTTCAAGAATAGAGACCTGAGATATGAATGGTTTACGAAAGAGGTTTTAGTTGTTTGGAAATTGCACTGAAAAAATGGGAAGAAAATTTAATCATTTATATAGAACTGAAAACCACATTTTTTCAGTTTCAATATCTAAGAAAGATCAGAGGTATTTGCTCCAAACCTCGCAATCCACATATATATATAAACAGGCAGAAAAGAGGACGATTAGAGCAGCAAACTGGGCAGGACTTGGGACTTAATGAGTGGATTGGTATGTCCAGTATGTAATCGGGCTAGAACTGCTTCCAGATTTCTGCAAACTGACCAGTAGTCAATAAATGTTTTAAAGCTTTGTAGTTCAGCACCACGTTCTCCCTCTGCTCAACGTACATGCCTGGAAAAATCCGAGATGACGGAGTTGTAATTCAGGTGAAAAATACTGTTTACTTACAACCCTGTGGGATACTGCGCGTTTGACCACCTATTCTGCTCTTTCCCGGAACACTAACAATGAAAGAGACCCAACAAAACGTAATTTTTTCTTTTTCACATGCAACTAGCGGATGAACCGCTGGATGGCAGAGATCAAAGGGGCTTGTGATGAATGGCAAAGCAACGCTTGGAGAGTGCCTCTGGAGTCTGAAAATTATGGTAACAGCAACTGCAGTTGCTTATTCTGTTCACTGACATAGACACCGCTATCAGTTCTGTTAAGAACACGGACGAAGAAACAGGCGGGGTGTGGTATACAGTGATGTCAGGAAATACAGTCGAAGCTTCCACTCCCATGTTTGTTTTGGAACCATCAATGTAAACTGCTATAGATCCTGCGTGTACTTCCTTATGGGGCATAAAGGAATCCCTGAACTTTACCAGGTGTGAATCTGCTTTTATTAAAGATTGTACGCCTTAACATACAGCAGGGGACGGATAAACCCATTTTGCACAGATGATGAATGCAAACTGCAGGAGTCCTTGTTGACGTAATTCGGGGAAAGTGAATACAGAACTCTCAACCTCAGCAAACTACCAATAAAACCGGTTGTGATGGACGTGCTCTATTAGAGTACAAGGTTGAGTAAGCTGGGGCCTTTGAATACGGAGGAATAAGTAGTTCATGAGATGTTCCCTCTAGGCTTTCTTTTGGCAAAGATTGAAGAGCTCCTGTCACACACACACACACACACACACACATACATATATATATATATATATATATATATATATATATATATATATATATATATATATATATATATATATATATATATATATATATATATATATATATATATATATATATATATATATATTATATATATTTCACTACTCTCAAATTCTCAATACTATCAACAAAAAATATCAATATCGATATATATTCCTGACTCTTTCGTCATCCCTATCAGCTACCACGGTAAATACTACTATGTCACTAGCAAAGTCTATGATCCCTACCAAGCAGTTTGTTTGTAAACAAAAGTCACGTGGTGAGAAGCGTTGTGATTAAAATTATGTTTATGATTATTACTTGATTCGTCCTTATGCCCTTCCTTGTATGGGGAAATTGGAGAACTTGTGTAGAGATCTTAATCTGCCAGTGGAGAACATAGCTACTGTTCCATTGACATATTCATATAAATGGAATAATACCGAATTTAATTATGATTTTACTCAGTTTCCCAAGCAGGATACAGCACATATTGTATATAAAAGAAGATTTGCTGACGTCTGTCAAGTTAGCAAAAGATTTTAGCTAAAGATTTTTTTTAAAGGACAAATAGGACAGACGACCACAGTGTAAAAATAAATAAATAAGAATGATTAAAATATTTTAAAAATTTAAATATCATCACTCACGGGTCGGGGGTATGGGGGGCAGAGCCCCCATAGATAAATGTTCGTGTGCCATGCATCTACTAATATATTAAAATTAAAACTTATTCATAATTATTATAATAAAAAAAAAAAGCTACATATCGATTGTATCAATATTAAAAAAAAATATGATGCTTTTCCTGAAGACGATTTGAGTATAGCACTATTCGTTAAATTTATTATACTTTTAAACATATTTTACTATTTTTTATTTATTTATTTATTTTACACTTTGTTTGTCTGTCCTATTTGTCCCCTGAAGTTTGTGCTTAAAAAAAAATCTTTAGCTAAAACCTTTTGCTAACTTGACAGATATGATTTGCTGAGATATTACATTACTTACACTCTAGGTAAATTTGAACATGTGTGTTAGTACGTATTTTTGTGGCACCAATTTAATTTAGGTAGCACATGCCAATGCCCAAGCTGGTGAAAAGCATGTTAAAATTACAAAAGTACAAAAGTAAGTTGTGATTAAGGTCTTTGGTTTTTGATACTCACGCAAACTAATTGCTTTCACATACAATGTTGATACTCATTTTGTCATTGTTGTATTGTATTTATCTGGAAGGTGATCAGAAAAAAAGAATCAAGTATATCATAGTAAAAGTACGTTAGTACTATTTATGTTGTGAACATATGAAAGGTATTGTGATGTTTAAGTTAAATTGTTTTATAAACTAGATATGTTTTCAAAATTTCTTTGTTTTATTTCAAACTTAATTTTTTTGTAATAATATATATATATATATATATATATATATATATATATATATATATATATATATATATATATATATATATATATATATATATATATATATATATATAATATATATGGTGAATGTGTCTTACCTAATGGTAGTAGTTTTTTCTGCATATATTGAAACTATGAAGACAAATTGGTTTGAAATAATTGTTTTTAGGTTAATTGAGCCATGGAAAACATTTTTTGTAAATAAAAAGACAAAAAAAATTAAAGTAATAATTACCATGATTTAACCACATTGTACTACTTTAATAG
>SEYY01004872.1:0-10000 GCA_009176605.1 Armadillidium nasatum | reverse complement strand
TACTGTATCTTAAAAACAAGATCTAATCAGCAATTATTTTAGTTATTGGTGACTCAGAATAAAAAATTTACATTTGCTTAAGCATTTTTGCTGTAGACCAGTGTTACAGCTCTGGATTCTTTAACAGCTGTTGTAGATGACCATCCATTTCTTTTTATTTAATGATCTACCTGTCACTGTGGGTGTGTTCCATGAAATCAAGCATGACATCATGCTTAAGCCAGCTGCAGCAAAAATTTCTTGAAGAATCTTGAATATTAGTGGGACACTTCTCTTTAACAATTATCAGCTGATGTAAACAAATGTAAATATATTTTAAAATCTAATTTAATCAGTCATTTAATTAAGTTAAACAATCACTTAATTTAATTAATATCATTAAGACCAAATGTAAGAATATAAGGTAACATACGAATCAAGCAAAGATTTTAAAAAGACTTTGGCACCAGCCATGATTAAAAATGTTGGAACCAGCAAAATTTTGAATTATTTTAAAATAAATAATTTTCTTCATTTAAAAACAAATTAATGATCCAAAAAGGCTAAAATAATTTGCAAACAAATCTATCTGTGTAATAATATTCACAAAAGGTTTTTATTCTAAAAGAAGGCCTTTTCCTAACTCCTAAATGTTTGTTTACATTATGTGACATTTCAAGGTTTCAGCACCAAAAATTGAAGATAGAAATTTCTGTCTTGAATTATCGCTTCTGTGAGCAGAAAAATATTGCAGCAATATCAAGTGGGACACACTTCATGGGCCACTTCCCTTTAAGAATCTTCAATATTCTTAAAGAATCTTGACCATGGAACACACCTTGTGTATCCTATCCACTCATATGCAGACAACTCTACCCTTATATTACTCCTTTGTTTGAAAGTGAACCCATTCTCTATGATAGTTAATGCTAGGAGGGTGACATTGAAGTTGCGTACCTCTAAAATTGTATGTATCAATAGTTAGGGCAAATATGGTTGTTTTCAATGCCTTGAAAACCCAGTTCCTTCATCACTACTCATCATAACCTTCCAAACCACCACAATATCTTTTATTCTAATATTTTTGATATTTGCTTTTATGGAATCATTCTTGAATAGATTACATTTTCTCTCACTAAAGCTTATAAGAATGTGTGTTATTCTCATGATCATAGTTTCTTGTTGTGTAAAGTGTGTTCATTCACCCATGCATGGAGGTTGCATAATATGTCTGGAGTGGTCTGCACATACATACTGTTTTCCTAGATAAAGTGTAGTCAAGGGCTTTTTTAACTTACCAACTCTTCTGTTCTCTTTAACTTTGTCTGATCTCTTTCTCATGCATCACTATCCTTATTTATTTATCTCAATATGAAAAGTGGAGAAAATTTTTATTTTTGCTTCATTATTCACTTTTTGTTCAAGTACACTAGAGACTTTTAAAAGCTTCAAAAATTTGATACCAAATATGGTGATGGAAATATACTTAATAAATTAAATTAAAAAGATTATAAATTGGATTAGGTCTATTTGTATAGAGAAGAGTTCAGTGAAAGCCACTTGAAGTTTGCCAAAATATGTTAACATTTTAATCATACTTTATATCAACTAATGTAAATTAATTTACAGGGATTGTGTTTTTTAATATCTATTGCATAAAGAAAATTTTTTTTAGTTGTACAAAGTAAATAAACGGAGTTGATTATGGACATCAAAACAGAAGTTGAAATTAAGGATGAAATCGTAGACAGTTTGGAAGATGTTAAAATGTTTAATCAGTATTTTGGTCATGAATTGGAATTAGAACAAATGCAGGTATGGAAATTTATTATTATAATTATTATTATGTTCTTATTTATCAAACTCCAGACTGTGTAAGTTGATAATATTTCCTGACTCTCAACTATGTAAAAATATTTTAAAGATTAACATTTATAATAAAAGAAAACTAAACATTTAATTCTATATTAATAAACCACTAATAATAATAATAATAATAATAATAATAATAATAATAATAATAATAACAGCTATAAATCACTTAAATTTATTATATTTCAGATTTTTTTTAGTTATTAACTAATATATTATATATATATATATATATATATATATATATATATATATATATATATATATATATATATATATATATATATATATAATATATAATAATGTCTGCTATTACTCGAAAGCGACCTTTAAGATGGTAGTCTTATGCTTTATCCATTAGGCAACGGCGATACAAAAGGAAATCGCTTTGGAACTTGCTCACAGCATTCAATCGCAACATCAAATCCCAAAGTACCTCCCCGACCGCAACTTGGTTGGGGAGGTCCTTTGGGATTTGACGTTGCGACTGAATGTTGTGAGCAAGTTCCAAAGCGATTTCCTTTTGTAATAATAATAAAATAAGATAATCTTAAAGGTTTTGGTTCGAGTCCAATATAGTTAATTTTTTATAGAAATAGTCTGTGAAGTTTTAGCAGACTAAAAACCTCTTATATATATATATATATATATATATATATATATATATATATATATATATATATATATATATATATATATATATATATATATATATATATATTATAAAACCCCACCTGAGGGTTGTGTGTTTAAACGTTTACTCCGTATGTGTGGGCGCCCTCATTGAAAAGGGTTTTGCCCGTGAAATTATTATATATATATATATATATATATATATATATATATATATATATATATATATATATATATATATATATATATATATATATATATATATATTATATATATATATATATATATATATATATAATATATATATATATATATATATATATATATATATATATATATATATATATATATATATATATATAATATATATATATATATATATATATATATATATATATATATATATATATATATATATATATATATATATATATATATATATATATATATATATAATATTTTTTATATCTCTGGTGAGCAAAGGCCAGAAACCAACTTTCACCATAGTTGTAGAAATAACAGACCCTGGTCTTTAAAAGATGACATTCCCATATACAAGGCATTAGAAAGTAAGTTAAAGGTAGTTGGGAAAAATGAATCTATAAAGGGAGTGTTTTTCAGACTTTACCAGTAGAGTACATGTAAGATTGAGCATAGCAGTTAAGTCTGGGATCAGAGAGTTGGACAGAGAAAGAATGAGACTATGTAGAAACACTTGTCACATTAACTCTTCTTAATGGATTAGGTAAGTTCAGAAGAGCAATGTCCATTGTAATAGCGATAGTACAAGGAGAGTAACGCAACAATTCAACAGGCAGAAAGAGACTGGAGAAAATTAGAGAGAGTGGGAGAGTTGATAAGACAAAAAGCCCTAGACTCGACCCTTTCAAGGATAGCTGTATCCTCTTCTGGATTCTTACAATCAAGGCATACCTGCACAAACTTTTCCATGTTACAGAGGGTTGTCACCAACACATTGAATGTGACAGCATCATTTGCCTGCTGAATGTTATCTTTCAGTTGTATGAGAGTACTTAGATTGTTCCAATGCACTTTCCCTTTCAGCATGCTCTATAGGAAGAAATCTGGAAGGGTAAAATCATATGATTTTGTTAGCCAAGTCCCTTGGAAATGACCCAATCTTCACAGAAGGACTCAATTTTGTTCACGAAGGACTGTCGTGCAAACTCTCATGATTCCATCTCACTTCTCACACACCAAGGCTTGTTCGTAGCATATTTTATTAACTTATGACCAATTCTTTGATATCTATAAGCACATATCTAAGGCTGAAAACGAGTGAGACAATATTATTATATTATATCCTAAAATATCATGTTTACACATTTGAATAAAGAAAAAGGAAAAGACAATTTAATTCTTCCCTGTTATTAAATTTTTAAATTATTAAAATAATGGAAAGTTTTAAAATAATAATTTTTCAGTTTCATCGTCATCGTCAAATCTACAACAGTTTTCATTGTCAAAAATTCTTAATCGTCTCATCATTACTAAAAAGAAATTAATTATATAAATATTCATAAAACTTTCAAGAGAAAATATAGCAATTGGAACAGAAATTACATTTTCTGTGATACAGAATTATTTTTCAATCAATAGAAAGATTGGTTAATATAGTAGTAGTATTTTCAATGGTTAGTATTTTATCAGTTATCTTTACAAAATAATTTTTACAGGAGAGAAATTGTTACGGATTCATCGATGTGAAGAGTGAAATAGAAGTAAAAGAAGAGCCTTTCGACATCGAGGAGGAAGAGGCAGCAAATATTGATGTGAAGAGTGAAATAGAATTAAAAGAAGAGCCTTTTGATATTGTGGAGGAAGAGGCAACGAATGATCAACTTTTAGACAAAATTTGTGAATTGGATCAAAATCAGGTACGAATAAAAATGTTTTAAGATAATTACCAAAGAGTAAAATTATTTAATAATTTTGCATATATATATATATATATAATATATATATATATATATATATATATATATATATATATATATATATATATATATATATATATATATATATATATATATATATATATATATATATATATATATATATATATATATATATATATATATATATATATTCCTCATTTCACATTTACCACTGTGTTAAGGTGGTGCCCAACATAATTCCCTCACAAACATCAATTCTATACCTCTCATCCCCCCCCCCCTCACCATCGCCTCCATCTCTGTCCTCTGCAAGTCTCCTACTCTCGTCTAAACTCAAACTCCTTTTTTCCAAATTCTTCCTCACCCATCCATCCATCCATCTCCACTTTGGCCTTCATCTTCCTTTTCCCTCTTCCACCTAAAGCAGTGGATTAAGTATCGTAGAAAAGAGAAAGGACACCAGTAGGAGTATTCCTTTTGAAAGCAGTACTTATCAAAGAAAATATTTGAAAAATTGAAAAGTTTCCATAACTTCCTGCTAAGGATGGATTCAAAAGCTTTAGAAAGAACAGACTTTAAAGTAATAGGACCATTGATATAGGCTTGAGAGGGGTTTTCCTCTATCGGCACAGGCTGAATGAGTTTACTTTTCCAGCAGGAATTGAAGGTCAAAGTAGAAATATAAAGAAGAATGTTTATCAAAACAGGGTGCAAGCTCATTTTGAGAACCACAGGTGGGGAAACATCAGGACCATATGCATTCTTAGTGTTCAGTTTATAGGGAGCAAAAATAACATCATTAGAAGAAATAGTGTTTGGCGTAAATGAGTTAGCATTGGGTAGGAAGAGGAAGAATAGCCCCAGAATTGTCTAAGGTGAAATTATAGGCAAAGGTTTGAGTATAGAGTTCAGCTTTTGCAAAAAGACACTGTGATTAAGAAGCAAAATGTCAGAAATATTAATTCATTTTTTTTTACAGAAAAAAAGGTTTTAGTGTTGCAGAGAATAGTTTTGGGCGATTCTGAATTTGAAGACGATTGTATTTCCTGAAGACAGCGTCACTGGGCGAATTTCATGATAGCAAGCAATGTTAATCAAAGTATTGTTTTTTTCTCAGATTTAAGTGAAGGGAAAGAAAATGAAATGTACACCTCCACGCTATGGACCGACCCTGGCAAACCCCGGCTAAAAATCAGGAAAAACTGGGGTTTGCCTGCCTGGGTTAAAATGGCAAATTGTACTTATTAAGGGGACAGTCCAATTTTAAATTATTTTTTTTTTAATTTTCAGCAGATTCTCCTGAAATTTTCAGTGCATATAGCTTTTTTTCCCAGTGAAAAAAAAGTCCATTTCTAGCATTTTTCTGAGTCTATAACTGTTAAGTTTTTTTTTGAAATTTGACCCTTTTTGAAATGAATGCTCGGACCAAACCACTTTTTTGGAATGATCTGAAATTTGGAATATATATTCAGAATTCTGTTGGCTACAAAAGCTTCTAACAATTTTTTGTTCCCAGAGTTATAGAAAAAATTTTAAGCCCAAAACTGAACAACTATCGAAAAAAAATTTTTTTTTTTAAATACCTTCTCGGACCCCCCCCCCCCAAAAAAAACACACACAACTATAAAATTTCTTATTTTTGGTGGGTGTATAGAGAAGGGATGGGGCTACAAATTCCTCTCTATACTTTATTCGATGCGATTCGTTGGTTTCTAGTTATAGGCTCTTAAAAAAGGTCCATTTTTGACCAAATTTCAAAAATTTCTAAAGTTTGAGAAGCTATATCTCGCTTCAAACAAATAGCATTTAATAATGCACTAAAAAAGTTGTAGCCCTGTCCCACCTCTAAACAATATCCAAAAATAAAAAAATTAATAGGTAGCTTTTTTTTTTTTTTAAATAATTATTTTCTCTGGAAGGGTACGATTTTTGCGAATGTTTTTTCAAGTGCTTATAACTTTTTTTCTAGACAATATCAAAAATATGTTCCCACTAATGCAAGAAATTGGGCCTAAGGTTATTCAGATAAATTTTCAGCTCATGTGGACCAGTGGTTTGACCCCGCTATTCATTTTTTTCAACTTTGGTCCAAAAAACTTTCAAACTGTTATAGACTTAGAAAAACGCTCAAAATCAACTTAGAAATTCGAGAAAAAATGCATATACCCTGAAAATTTTAGCTCAATCAGTCAAATAATAATAATAATAAAAAAAATTAAAGAAAATATAAGAAAAGTAAGATTTCTTTCTTGTTTTTTCAATATTTTCTTTTTCTTTTCTGTTTCTTTTGACCACTCCTTTTCTGCTAGTGAATGTTCATCTTTGTGTTTTGATTTTAGGAGCCCCAATAAAGATTTAGTTGAAAATTTTTTACTGGGGGCACCCGGAGGTCCTCTTCTAATTTCCTGACTGCAGATGTTACATTTAGCTATTTCAAGCTTTTTCTATCCTGAAACATTGTAAAGTACTCCCATGCTGCAGAAGCTGATCTTTTAGCTATTTTGACTGAAAGTATAAACAAAATAATAATTTTGAAATAATGTAGCTAAATGATATAAGTTTGATACACAGCATTAAAATAACAATGATATGTATAAATACAGGTTATATTAATAATTTTAAATCTTACATTTTTTAAACTTTACCATAGGGTCTTACCTAGATAAACCTGTTGAATCACTATTATTAATCAAATTTTTTTTTTTTTTGTACTTTTCTTTAACTTTTATTATACAAAATCTGAAATTTTTTTGGGAGAAAATGCATATAATCATTAATTTAAGTGAATGTTGGCTATTCTAATCCTTCCTTAAAATTAAATAAACCAATTAAATTTATATCATTTTCTTAACCTAAAATTTCAGTCCTTGACCTCTACAATTTTAGGCAACCCCGGCCAGAGCCCCAGTCTGTCCTTACATATGTTGATTCATTCTAATTGGAAGTCTGCAAATAAAATGAAGTAAATAAAGTACAAAAGATTGGTAAAGTGATAGTATAGAACAACGTTTTCTAATTGGGAATCACAAAAGCTTTGATGGGGTACTAAGGAATAATTTTCATAATTTTCTTTAAAAAAAAAAAAAAATGTCTTAACAGTATTTTTTTTTTTTTTGTCTTATGAATGTGATTATCCCTGAAATGAGGAGTTTGTTTCTTGCTTTGTTAGTGCCCTTTAGCTTGACTTTTTTAAATGGTTTTGTATCCATAAAGTTACTCAAATTAATTTTTCAGAGCTTTCCTCAAATTGAATCAGAAATCTCTTTACCAGAAAGTATAAAGGAAGAATTAGATGAAATGACATCTTTTACTATAAAGTCAGAGGCAGGAGAATCAGAAATAGAATTTGGGATTGATGAAGAACAGCTCAAAAATAAGGTCATAAAATCAGAAAATCCTGCAATGATCACAAAGTTTAATGCTCCACATGTAAGGGTATATTAAGTCATTTTATTATTATTATTATTATTATTATTATTATTATTATTATTTTTAATTGTTTTTTACCCACCTTAGAAACAGGTGGTTAATTAATAGAACAGGATGCTTTGCTTTTTATTTTTTATATTATTATTATTAATTCAATTTCTTTTATAGAAATTGATGAGCCAGACATATGTTTCTTTGTTGCTAAATAAAGTAAATGAAAAGGGTTTAAAAGCACATTTTGAATCAGACGAAGAGGAATATTTTTTGAAATTTAGATACTTTAAAAAAATTATATTATTATAACTGAAGAAATTGTTTTCTAATAGACTTAATTATAATTATTTACCTATACAAGTATTATCAAGTATTTTATTTAAATTTTATATAAAAAAAAAAATTTTTTTTTTTTTTTGAAAATTGGATATTTTAAATATAAATGTAAAAAAAAATTTATATAAAATGCCATGTAAAAGTCGAAAAACAAATGACAGCTACAAAAATGGACTCATTTACATTGTTTGTTGACATTTAAATATTTAGTTACGATAAAAGATGATCTTCATTAATCTTAAGAAAACTTGGATGGTGATGTTATTTTCTTTTGAAAATTGTGGTGGATATGGCGCTTCAAGTGTCGAATAGAACACCATTTTTTATCCTGATTTTTAGAAAAACTAAAAATTTACTTAAAAGGTGAACAAATAGAAGATATTAATAAAAGTATTTGATTTTTGTCAACATTCTTATAATCTTTTTCATTTGTTTTGCACAGACTCTTATCATCAATGCTGCTGAAGGAGAAAAAGATTTGGAAGTGAAAAGTACTTCAAGAAGCAAACCTCAGAGGGCAGTAGTGCATCAACAAAGCATTAAAAAGTATCATGTGGAAAACCTGAGTTGCAGATATTGTAATTTTAGTTTTAAAAGCAAAGATGAGTTGAAGACTCATTTAAAAACACACAACAAAAGAAAGTTTAAGTGCGCTCATTGCAGTTATGAATGCAATTTGAAATCAAGTATTAAAAAATCATATGCTTACTCACAGCAATATAAAGTTGTATAAATGTTCTGACTGCTCATATGAATGTAATCATAAAGGAAGCTTAAAAACTACACATGCTTGAACACGCAAACGTAAAATTATATAAATGTTCTTACTGTTCTTATGAATGTAATCATAAAGGAAGCTTAAAAAGACACATGCTTACACACACAAACGTAAAATTATTTAAATGTTCTGACTGTTCCTATGAATGTAATCGGAAGGAACACTTAAAAACACACATGCTTACACACACAAACGTAAAATTATTTAAATGTTCTTACTGTTCCTATGAATGTAATCATAAAGGAAACTTAAAAATACACATGCTTACACACACAAACGTAAAATTATTTAAATGTTCTGACTGTTCCTATGAATGTAATCGTAAATCACACTTAAAAAGACACATGCTTACACACACAAATGTAAAATTATTTAAATGTTCTGACTGTTCCTATGAATGTAATCATAAAGGAAAATTAAAAAGTCACATGCTTACACACACAAATGTAAAATTATTTAAATGTTCTTACTGTTCCTATGAATGTAATCAAAGGAAATTAAAAACACATGCTTACACACACAAATGTAAAATTATTTAAATGTTCTGACTGTGAATGTAATCAAACTTAAAAAGGCTATTTTTATTAGCCAAGTTTTTGTAACCTTATTTAAAATTTTTATATAAGAAAATCATTCCAATAAGAGAAAGCTTCTCTTATGACGTGTCATACCATAGGAAGGAGCTTGTGAGTTAGGGAAGCCAGTTCGCCATCAGGCATAGCTCCAAGAGGAAGTTTTCTTCGGGAAGTGAGTCGAATGAAATAACATCTTTTAATTTTATTTCATTATTATTATATTTTTAAAAAACTTGAAAAAAAGAATGGAGAGTCATTCTTTGTAATAATTAACAAAATATAAAAGAAAGAATTAATTCTCTTAGTGTTGTTAAATCACTTGTGCTTCTAATTAGAGTTAAGAAATAAAGTTTTATAAAGAAAGAAAACATGGGATTCTCCTTCAAAACCCACGATTATATATATATATATATATATATATATATATATATATATATATATATATATATATATATATATATATATATATATATATATATATATAT
>SEYY01004870.1:15000-27670 GCA_009176605.1 Armadillidium nasatum | reverse complement strand
ATAGACCAGACATCAGTATCAGAAACAATGAGATGCTCATATTTTTTTTTTAGATAGAGAGAGAGAGAGAGAGAGAGAGAGAGAGAAGAGAGAGAGAGAGAGAGAGAGAGAGAGAGAGAGGAAGAGAGAGAGAGAGAGAGAGAGAGAGAGAGAGAGTAGAGAGAGAGAGAGAGAGAGAGAGAGAGAGAGAGAGAGAGAGAGAGAGAGAGAGAGAGAGAAGAGAGAGAGAGAGAGAGAGAGAGAGAGAGAGAGAGAGAGAGAGAGAGAGAGAGAGAGAGAGAGAGAGAGAGAGAGAGAGAGAGAGAGAGAGAGAGAGAGAGAGAGAGAGAGAGAGAGAGAGAGAGAGAGAGAGAGAGAGAGAGAGAGAGAGAGAGAGAGAGAGAGAGAGAGAGAGGAAGAGAGAGGGAGAGAGAGAGAGAGAGAGAGAGAGAGAGAGAGAGAGAGAGAGAGAGAGAGAGAGAGAGAGAGAGAGAGAGAGAGAGAGAGAGAGAGAGAGAGAGAGAGAGAGAGATGAAATTTACGATTTTCGTAAAGTTTACATAATTTTTAAAATTACTTATTAATTTTGAAATAAGTTTATATAATATTTAAGCCTCATTAATAAAAAGATTACTGCGAAAAGCGATAATTTCATTTTATTCCAAGATTGTCATGAAAACAGTTACCTGGGGGAATCGTGCGAAAATTATGTTAAAATCATTATTATTATTACTATTATTTACTGTCTAATAGCATACCTACTAATATTAATGATATGACCATCATCAACACCTCTCTCCTTCATTGACTTGATCGCAAGTTGAGAGCAAAGACATAGAGCTATTATGTTTACGTCAGTCATTTCTCGCATTTCTTCAACTGTTCCTTCTGAGATAGCAAATATTGGCTTTATTTTTGAATTAATAATTAATAATAATAATAATAATAATAATAATAATAATAATAATAATAATAATAATAATAATAATAATAATAATATCTTGGACAAATTTGATATGTAAAGCGTAAAACCAGCAGCGTAATGAAATTTCAGTATATTGAATACATAGGTTTAGGCTACGTTGTACTGATGGCCACAGGTGACGGAAATGTAATGGCAACTGAAGTTGAGCTGGAATAATTTAATAAAGATGACGACAACTCGACTAGCGGGAGATGCCCTGAATAATTAAACCTATTCGTATATTATTTTAATACGAGTTCATTAACCTCAGCAGCATTACTTTATAAAATGTATTCATAATTAACCATGTCTGAATGATCACACGTGTTTTAAGGTGTATACGCTAATTAAAAATAAAAATAAGAAGAAAATTTAGTATGTGGTTGCACAAGAACTTAAATTTTTCAAATCGTTAATATTTTGTGGTTATTAACATCATTACATTATTAGGATGAGCTCTGAAACTTCTCTTTCGGATTTACTGCAAAGCGTACGACCCCTTAACACCATCATCCTTATATGACGACAGTAGTATATGGGTGGTTCAGTCCGGCTGAAATTGACTCGAATCTGGGGGTCCGGGGGTCCGCGTGGGTCCGTGAACCATCAAAAAAATGTCAGGAAGGTCCTTGAGAATGCAGGATGCAAGCAAATACAAAAAAGACCGTTAGGGTCAGGTTGCCAGATTTTTTCGAGGTAGCTAAATCTGGCACCCTGAGAAAGTAAACCATATACTACTGACGACATTGGAAAAGAAATTGCTCCAAACAAACTCATTATAAATTGATCATAAGGAGACTAAACATTTAAAGCAACTTCAGATAACGTTATATTTATTATTCTTATTATTTGCGGTAACTTAGTATAGGGTAAACTTTGCTTTTAGTATAAACGTGCCTTTAGAGCTATGTCTACCATAGACATTTTTATTGTTCCTAAGTAAGATCTTTTGTTTCTAGACTTAAAATTGCGAAATTATAAAAATAATATAATTAAAAAGAGGCTATATGGCTGAAAATTATCGAAATATGTCCTTTACCTAATAATTTTTTGCCGTTTGAAAGTCCAGCATTGTTGATACAGATATCAACGCCTCCGAATTCTTCCTTGATTTTGTTAAACAAATTACGGATATCACTTTCTTTTGTTAGATCACATTTGATAGGCAAGAGAGAACCTTTAGCATCCTTTAGAGATTCTGAAAGAGCCTAAAAGATAAGATAATGTTTGTTAATATTCACTTTTTACTGTGAAGAATTTAGAAGAAATTTTTTTTAGCATTCCAACTAACAGTCGCGATATTAGACTTAGAAGTGTTAATCATTAAGACCGTGGAAGTATCATCAACTGTTAATATATTGCATATGATGGTTGTAACTGATTATTGATTATAAAGCACTTAAGAGATGAGGACAGATATACTGACTTATACTATCTGTCTCGAAAGAAATTCACACACTTGATCAACCTTACTCCATTCCTAA
This sequence comes from Armadillidium nasatum, assembly GCA_009176605.1. NCBI lineage: Eukaryota > Metazoa > Arthropoda > Malacostraca > Isopoda > Armadillidiidae > Armadillidium > Armadillidium nasatum. The sequence goes on along the minus strand of SEYY01004870.1, from coordinate 25,243 downwards.
TTTCAAATATCTGCTAACCTAACCTAACCTAACGTAACACGCATGATTTTACGTATATATAGTTCAAATTTTTTTTTGGGGATCAGGAGGACAGGTATAGTATTACCCTGTCCTCCATTTTGGTCCAAAATCCAAAAACGTAAAAAAATGGTCGTTTTGGCTGTGGATGGATGGTGGGTAACCTGACCTAACCTTTCATAACAAAACATACGATCAAAATTACATTATTTAAATACATAAGAATTAAATACAAATCTGTTTGCTTATTTCGTTTCATAAATTTTTTTCAAATGAAAGCAAATAAGTACTATTTGTATCCTGTACTTAATAAAATAGTTTCCCAATATTTCCCTCGCACTTTTAGATAAGAATTACAAGCATTATATAATAATAATAATAATAATAATAATAATAATAATAATAATAATAATAATAATAATAATAGTAATAATTATAATAGTAATAATAATAATAATAATAATAATAATAGTAATAATAATAATAATAATAATAATAAAATGTTTTAAAGAAGGCAAGACTGACCCTCACTTGATCGACTCCCCTCGCAGCTCCAACAACCTTTAACCCTGATCGAACGAGAGCTTCACAAACTGTAGCTCCAATTCCCACACTGGCGCCAGTGACCAACGCAACTCGACCAGTCCATCTCTCCATCCTAGAACATGGAAACGTAGAACAGTTTTGATGTAAATATTGCTGGTAAATAGTTCCTATAGCTTACTTCACTTTGTGGAGAAAAGTATATACAACACCCACGTCGCTATAGCATATCAAATTAATATTAAACGGGTATAATAATTTTAACATTAATATAATCTTTTTAAAAAAAAAACTATTAGAAATTTATTTAATTAAAGAAGAAAAATAGAAGAAGGATTTATGAATTTATGATACTTTCTTAGATTTTTTTACTCTTTACTAAAAAAAATTATAATAAGAATTTAGAGGGAGATTTATACAATATTGAAAAAATAAAAAATAAAAGAGGGACAACTTTAATAGGAGTAATTCTTCTATTGATGAACTTTATTCCCTTTTCTATGTATTCTTTTCTGCTATGAATTACCATAATTGAGCCAAGTCCCACAAATATTATGCTTCTAAGCTTGCTCCCTGCTTTGGTAAACTCCATCGTCACTGATTAACAACTTCAGCCTTTCAATCCTGCTGGAAACTTGCGCACATCCTGCCGGCGTCGAGATTCCAACTATCGTCTTCTCTTATGAACATCTTTGTCCACTCTCTACTCTAAAGTATTTCGATGAATCTTTGGTTCAAAACCTTTGATAGTCTCTCACAAACGGGTAGTTTTAAGCTTCCATCTTTGAAATTATAAATAGTGGTGTTTCTCAGGGTTTTGTTCTCATCAAATCTTTTTCTAATTTTCATTAACGATTTCCTATCTGTAACTTTGTCTCTTATCCACTCTGGGCTGATGACTTTAATATTCTTCCCAGTTTGAAACAAGATTCACTTAATTGCAAATAGTTAATGCTAGACAGATGGTCTTGGAGCAACTCACCTCTGATCTTTCTTGTTTCTCTATTTGGAACAAAAAAAGCAGGTTGTTTCCATTGCCTCAAAAACTCAGTTCCTTTAACTATCTACTAGACATAATGTTCTTCTACACAACTAACACATATTCTAAAGCACACAATTTAAATCTTATGTTCTTAAAATTCTTGGTGTTTCCTTTCCTCGAGATCTTTCCTGAATGGATCACACTGTTTCCCTCACACAATAAGCTTCTAAGAGTTTGGGTATTCTGAAGCGCCTCCGGAACTTCTCACAATAACAGTACCTTGCTCTGTGTAGGGGAGCTGCTCGTTCCTGTATGGAGTGTGCATCACATTTCTAGGGTGACTTCACGCATGCTGCATGCAGTGCCATGCACCTTTTGACAAGGTGGAATCTTGTTATATTATTTTGTCATCACTGCTTTCACTAATTCTCTAAAATCTCTTTCTAGCCGTTAAACTGTAGCATTATTCTACTTTGCATATTATCGCTATTACAATAGACACTTCTCTTTTAAACTCATATATATATATATATATATTATATATATATATATATATATATATATATATATATATATATATATATATATATTATATATATATATATATATATATATATATATATATATATATGGTTAACGCATTATGTGGTCATTAGGTTAGGTTGCCTTACGTAAAGTTAAATATTAATTATTTTTCAATATTTTGACTCTTCTCAGCGAGGACACTTCGATGAACCGTAGAGTTTGATAACACTTACTACTCAAAAAGAAATAACCATCGAGGTAGAATATAGTAGAAAGAGTGGGTCTTTGGCGGTATTTGTCGTGAAACGAAAGAAGTTTTTCTTTTTGGATTGAACTGAAAAAATACTTCTTGAAGCAATAAAAACAAAACTTAAAGAAGGAGCAACTATCATTAGTGACTGTTGGGCTTCATACAAAAACATTTCAACACCACAAGGTTTTAATTATAAACATTACTGTTAATCATAGTCGTAAATTTGTCGATCCTGTAACAAAAGCCAATACACAGAAGATAGAAAGTATTTATAATGTTCTTAAAAGAAAAAAGAAAATTTCTGGCACATATCGTTCCATTTTAGATTCGTATTTATGCGAATTTGTCTGGCACCAAAAGAACAGTAAAGAAATAGCCACATTTCATTAGGTAAGATATTATATATATATATATATATATATATATATATATATATATATATATATATATATATATATATATATATATATATATATATATATATATATATATATATATATATATATATATATATATATATATATATATATATATATATATATATATATATATATATATATCTATATATATATATATATATATATATATATATATATATATATATATATATATATATATATATATATATATATATATATATTAGAGAGAAGAGAGAGAGAGAGAGAGAGAGCTATCACTTTTCTTACTTGTTACGCCGATCTCTGTTGACAAGTCAAAATAACGACCATCACTCGTTTCTATAAGAACACAACTGAAAACGTTTCATTTTTTCAACTCGTGATAATGAGTAATGAAAACAGCATGTTTTTTTTTTTTTTAATTATAGTTATTGTATTTATTTTTACTTTGAAATCCGAGTTATTTTAGGTATATATTTTTGATTGTTTGTATTTTATTAAATAAAATGTTGCATAACTGAAAATGTAGTGGTAAATAATAATTTGTGTATGTGATATGTGAGGTAAGATTAACGTAAGAAGTAAGAAAGAAGTAAGAAACGTCTGTGAATATTCCTATAGTAAGGCAAGAAATATTCCGGGGATATCAGCTGTGCAAATGACCCTGGAATGAGGAACTACAAATATGAACTTCAAAGTTCAATATAGTACTACCAAAATTTACATTGTAGTGCTACCCTATGGGAGTACCCCAAACAGTCAACTGGGAAAATAGTCGACAGATCAAAGGGCCGACACGTCATTAAAAAAATTTTTTTTGCGTGTCCAAAATGTCGACAACTTTTTTTGGTAAGGTCAAAGGGTCGACAACTTTTTTTTTATAACTCGTCCAAATCGTCGACACAATAAATCAATATCGATTAATCGATAGATATATATCATCATCACTCACGGAATGGGGGGCAGAACCCCCCATAGACAAATGTTGGTGTGCCATGTGTCTACTAAAATATATTAAAAAGTGGAAAAATATTTTCATATTTATTATAATAATAAAATTAAAAATAAGTATCGAAAAATAAAATACGATTTGTTCAAAATTTTTTTTCACATGTGGTCAACATGTTGAAATTGAAAAGAAAAGGGATCGACACATTTTTTTCAAAAGTGTCGGCCCTTTGACATGTCGACTATCCCTGTCGACGATTTGGGTATAGCGCCCTACCTATGGTCATTATATATTTTTTTTTATTTCACTTATCACCTTTTCCACTTTCATGGGGTGGTGCCCGCCACAATTCCCTCACAAACATACCCATTTCTACCTTTCATCCCCTTTACCAAGGGGATACCTACTACGGAGAAAACCATAAAAACTCTCGAATTACTAAATAAATATAATATAATATCAGGAGATATAACCATAGTAACGCAATATTCCTTCATATCACTCAACAACATGTAATAAATTGAAATAACACAATTTATTTTTTCTTCCAATTCCAAAAACCTCAATCGGCTTGTGGAGTCTTTCTTTATAAAATATACTAAAAACTTTATTCTTTCTACAGGTTTCTTTGAAATTGATAAAGTAGTTGAATATTTTTTAAAATCTATTTTCAAAAAATATCTTCTTACGCCAGCCACCCTTAGCTAGTTTGTTTTTATTATATTTTGAAAACCAGCCTTTTATCGTACTTCCCACGTGTTAATTAAATAGTCTCCACTCTCCTATTTGTATTTTGTACTCATTAGTCATTAGTGTCTCAGATGAGGGAACGATAGGTTCAGTTCCTAAGCGTCAGACCGTTTTTCTTTTTAATCTCCGCCTTTATGTTCTTTTTTATTCTTTGCTATCTCGTTTTAGCGTTTTACCTTTTACAGCTTTAATTTAATGGTTTTTAAAAATTAAAATTGATATATATATATATATATATATATATATATATATATATATATATATATATATATATATATATATATATATATATATTATATTATATATATATATATATATATATATATATATATATATATATATACGCAAAATTTAGATCATTGACAAAATACGGTGGACCTTGCGATGCGGTGACTATGGGTCATATTGTTCCCGTGGAGGGTTCGGTGAAGACAATTATAGGTCAACACAGGGATGATTGGGTATCGAGGTTGTAATACGATGAGATAATCTGTGCTAAAGGGGAATATTACAAAACCATCGCTATGCGTCATAGGCGGGGGAAAGGTACGTTGCAGGTTACATGCCCAATGTTGTTTAATATACCTCCTCTGTAACCGCAAGAACGATGGAGAGAGTGCGTTGACCTGTCTCATATGATTTATGTGCCCAGGTAATGACACTCGCTGGATATTGGTACAACCATCGCCCTATCGCCTTTCTGGGTTGCACACACAACGATCGGTAGGTTACTGTAACGGTTAAACGCGACCGAGGATATAGAAGACGTCCGGGGCAAGGCAGACGGAGTTCAACTCCGCGAGCGGAAGATCGTTTTTTGCTGCTGAGGTCACTTAGGATATAGGTTGGGGATATAGGTTATTGAAAAGAAAATATCTACATTTTACTTATATATATATATATATATATATATATATATATATATATATATATATATATATATATATATATATATATATATATATATTTATATATAATATATATAATAGAGTTTTTCAGTCTGCTAAAACTCTCACAGACTATTTCTATATAGAAAATTAATGTCTGCTGTTGGACTCGAACCAGCGACCTTTAAGATGGTAGTCTTAAGCGTTATCCACTCGGCCACGGCGATATAAAGGAAATCATTCGGAATTTGCTCACAGCATACCGCTGTAACGTCAAATAATGGATTCAACCTTTGACCTCGTTACCCTTTGCCCGAGTTGCGGTCGGGGAGGTTATTTGGGAATTGACGTTGCAGCGGTATGCTGTGAGCAAATTCCGAATGATTTCCTTTGTATCGCCGTGGACGAGTGGATAACGCTTAAGACTACCATCTTAAAGGTCGCTGGTTCGAATCCAACAGCAGACATTAATTTTCTATATAGAAATAGTCTGTGAGAGTTTTAGCAGACTGAAAAACTCTATTATATAACTGTCTGCGAATAATGGATTCAACCTTTGACCTCGTTACCCTTTGCCCGAGTTGCGGTCGGGGAGGTTATTTGGGATTTGACGTTGCAGCGGTACGCTGTGAGTAAGTTCCGAATGATTTCCTTTGTATCGCCGTGGCCGAGTGGATAACGCTTAAGACTACCATCTTAAAGGTCGCTGGTTCGAGTCCAACAGCAGACATTAATTTTATATAATATATATATATATATATATATATATATATATATAAATATATAATATATATATATATATATAGATATATATATATATATATATATATATATATATATATATATATATATATATATATACACAGGGTATCCCAAAAAAATGTACTCACACTCTGGCTTTTACGTATATATTTAACTTGATCAAGGTGTTTATTGACATATTTACAGATCTAATAAGATAAATTAAAACAAGAAAATTATTTATTGAGTAGATTAGCCTGTTTTTCATAAGTCGGTTACATATTCGTGAGTTTAAATTGATTTCAATCATTTTCCATCAAGGTTGATAACGTTCACCAATGGATGCGACAGCATTGCTTATCATATCATTTGGAATTTCGAGACATTCCCTTCGAATTTCATCTTTCAGTTAAAGATTGTCGCTGGCATTGAAGAGTAAACGTTATATTTGAGGTATCCCCACAAAAAGAAATCCATTGGTGTTGGGTTTGGTGAGCGTGCTGGGAATTGAACAGCACCTCTTCGCCCAATCCATCTTTTCCAGAAGTGTTGCATCGAGATAGCCCTTACATCATGATGTTGGGAGGTCCCCCATCTTGCTGGAAATCATCTCTTCAAGGCGTGTGCCGACGGAACCCTACAATAAATCGAGTTAACCAAGAAGAGAGAGAGACTCGTAGACATGGATAAATAGGTAGATAAGCAGATAAATAGACATATAGATAGGCAGATTCTAAAGAAAGGAAATAATTTTGTTCCCTTATTTTGTTTGAGATGAACTGATTCTGTGATCTAGTAAATATTCGGGAAATCTCAGAAAGTATATTTACTGTCTTGATATGCTTTATGAATACTTCTTTGTTATATGTTTGTATAGATGTGACTTACCCGCAATTTTTGCCTTGGGTGGTGGCCCAGAAAAACCATCCTGCTCATTTCCTCCTTCCTTAAGGAGGGAACTACCCTCAAAAGTTTGGACATTTCCAGGTCAATCCATGCATTGCATATTATCTTACCAAAACCTGTGGATTAATCTACAGCCAAAACCATTGTGTTTAGATTTGACTTATTGAAATTTGTTTGGTGAAACCATTATAAAAAAAAAAATATACGAATGTTTTATGTTTGATTCTCACCTGCAGTTTACTCAACTTGTACTCAGAAGACGTTCATGTTTTAGTATATAGATTCAAAAACATTTTAAAAGATATATAATTATAATTGTCAACCAGTGTTTTTTAAAGGTTTTTTTTTCAGAAAATATTTTTTCTGAGTAGTCAGGAAAACTCCACCAAAGTTTTGCTTCGGAACTTTCCATGTATTTGCTCTTTGGAACGCTGAAAAAATTTCCTAACGAATCGTTGGGACAAGTGGCAAAAATGTCACAGTAAAATTTTCAATAGAGAAAAGACATGTTAAGCATATGTAAGTCACTTCACCGATTTATTTTCTAATAAGAAAATAACTGAAAAAATTTGTTGTGATATTTATGCCACTTGTCCCAACGATTCGTTAGGTCAATTTTTGCAGTGAAAGGATTGATAAAAGGATACAAAAAATAAACCTTTTATTTCTCTGAACAGTTTCCCTTTTAATTAAATAACAAATACCGTTGATGAATCAAAACAAAGACCTTCATCACACAAAATACGCTATTCTTGAAGAATTTTTTTGTGTTCTCAATATAGTGCGAAATGGTGAAACTAAATTTGGTGAATTTAATTTGATTATTGTTGTTGCTCTGTTGGTCTTATGATGATGTCATTTATCTGAAATTTGAATAAAAATAAAACTTTTATTGGTATCATATTATTGGCCAACAGTTAAGTTACCCTTGAATCCATTTAATGAACTCAAAATTTCTGAATCAAAAATTATATCAGAATATATTTGTTACCAACTGATTTGAATTATTATCGACATCATTTCCTTTAAACTTATTTATAGTTTTAGGCTAAAATAACTTTATCTTTACAAGTTCATGATATTTCTAGTCTCTGGAATTCGTTATATTAAAAAATCCGACAACTGATTCCGACTCTTTCGGATATTGTTTCGGATTCCGGATCTCAACCACAAAAATTTACCGGAACTTTCATTCGGAATTTCGATTTCAATATCCACTCTACATCCCTAAATATTTCACTCACAAATAAGCAACGAATATAATGCATTCATTCGCCAGAATGAAAACTTACTTCTACGTGAGGAGGAGCGCTGATGACGTGAAGAACTGAGGCAGCGACGTCTTCAGGTCGAAGAGGTTCAATTGAACTGTACAAATTTTTAGCTCTTTCTGGGTCTTTAAAAGCTCTGTAGGCGAACTGTGTATTCACCATGCCAGGACTTATTAACTAAAACAAAATCACAACAAACAAATACAGTAATAAATAATAGCAATATATATATATATATATATATATATATATATATATATATATATTATATATATATATTATATATATATATATATATTTATATATATATTGGTTTTCTTTTATCTTTTGCTTTTGCCACCTCTTTGAAAAGGGCTCTGCCCGTGAACGGTACGTGAATCCATGCACATTTTTCGTATACTAGTTATTAAAGACTTACCGATATTCGTATATGTGATTTGAGTTCCCTCATCTCTTGTCTGAGTCCTTCTGTTATGGCTCTCACTGCAAACTTTGTTGAGGCGTAGAATCTTGACGAACTTTTGGGACTCACTCTGTGACCTCCAATACTGAATAAAAATTAAAGGTTCTTATTACTTGGTTTATTAAATGTTTATTTTTCAAAATAATTGAATACTTATATTTTCAAGATAATTATATAGTGCTGTATTATTAGAACTTTAGTTGTGGGTAGAAAACTTTTAAATTTGCAATTAAAAAAAAAAAGTGTGTAAAAAAAAAAAAACAATCAAAATTCAGATTTTACTTTTTTTTTTAATTATTTTCAAAAGTTAGTCATGATTTTATTAAATTATTATTATTGTATAAAATCTATAGTCGCTTGATAAAGATGCGTCACCCTTACTCTTATCCATATTTGCTATTTATTTGTTTATCTTAAGTCTGGCAGTTAAAATTTTATTATATAGGCGTTATCTTACGTCTGGCAGTTAAAATTTTATTATATAAGCGTTATCTTACGTCTGGCAGTTAAAATTTTATTATATAAGCGTTATCTTACGTTTGGCAGTTAAAATTTAATTATATAAACGTTATCTTACGTCTGGCAGTTAAAATTTTCATTATATTATTTTTTAGAACTTTAAAACCAAATTTACAGAAATTATTAATACGTTTTCATTAATAGAACTCGTTTAATAAATGTTCATGTAAAGTACCTTTGTTGGTACTCTCTGAAGTCTATCTCTATTGTGTGTATTTTGAGTTTAAGCGATTTGGATAACGGATTTTCCCATCTCGGCACATAGGCCATAAAGTCACGGTCAATAATATATACGAACTGCCATGTGTAAACATCAACATATTTGTAAACTTCAATATAAATGTTCCTGTCAAGTGTATCGTAGCCATCAATAATAATAATATAATAGTGATTATTATTATTAATCAATGCACTCGTGATTCTGAACATACCTACTAATATTAATGACATGCCCGTCATCAACACCTCTTTCCCTCATGGATGCAATTGCCAATTGTGAACATAGACAAAGGGCGATAATGTTTACATTAGTCAATTCTCGCATTTCTTCAACTGTTGAATCTAAATGTTCAAAAAAAATATGAAATAAAAGCAATCTTACGTCTGACAGTTAAAATTTTCATTATAATGTTTTTTAGAAACTTTTAAAAAACTATTTTGCAGAAATTATTATTACGTTTTATGGCAATTTAAAATCCTCTTTTGGCAGTAATATTTTTAACTAATACTCAAAGAATGTCTATATATAGCATAATATATACCTAGTAGCTTCTTGCCGTTAGAGAGACCAGCGTTATTGATACAAATGTCAACTCCCCCAAATTCTTTCTTGATTTTGTCAAAGAGTTTTCGTATGTCTTCTTCTTTTGTTAGATCACATTTTACTGGTAAGAGGGAGCCTTTGGCATCTTTAAGAGTTTCGGAGAGAGTCTGAAAATGGAATTTATTTCATTAATATAACTCATTTAATATAAGCATAACAATATTATTTAACCTGATGTTATGGAAGAAAATCCTATTACCTCTAAATTAAAATGG